>RJWH01003532.1:0-44251 GCA_004363575.1 Solenodon paradoxus
CACCACCACCACCATCATCATCACCACCACCACCATCATCACCAGCATCATCACCACCACCACCATCATTATTACCACCCCTCTCCCCACCATGAGAATCATCACCATTACCATCACCATCAGACTCCTGATTGAACACCAGTATGTTTGGGGGATTCCCCTTACCTTTGACTACAGGGCCTGTCACCATCCCCACAGAAAATAGCACTGTTCTGTCCTCATTTGGTTGCCGGTGGCCTCCTACCCTCAACCTTGCAAACCCCTCCGGGACCTCAGGCGTGTTCAGGGAGACACTGATGGGCCCCACAGGGTGTGACTTTGAACTCGGGCGCAAGCAACCAGATTTCAGGTGTGGGGAAGGCCTTTGCCAAGTGAGAACATGAGACAGAGGACACTTCCACCCCTGGGGAGGCTCTTCAGCCTTGTTTCTGAGTTGAGCATAAGGACTGCCAGCTGGAGACGGGAAGGCCTGGCAGAAGCGCTGTTTGCTGGGTAAACAGGTAGTCAGGTGCAGGTACAGGTACAGGTGGGAGGCTGGAGGTGTGGCGAGTACGCGGCGTTCTGCAGGTGAGACACTGAGATGGAGCCTCCAAGAAGGAACTGGTGCCTCTGCGCTGGGCGAGCTTCGGAAGCAGGGCGGGATCCCAGCGCAGGCGGAGCCGGGTGCGAGCGGAGACGCGGAGAAAGCAGGAAAGGACAGGCGGCGGGAGGCGGCTCTCCCTGCTCCGCTTCCTGCGACGACCACCAGGTGTCGCCATTGCCCCGCACAGGTGTGCAGGCGGGTCCCCTGGGCGCCTCCTTCCCGCCCCAACCCCGACCAGCCCGGGTCCCCGCGCGAGTCGCTCTCGGTGTAACAAGGCCGCCGGCGGCGGCCTTCGCGGAACGTGGCCCGCCACCGCCTGCGGACACGCGGGCCCGGCTCACGTGCTGCCCCTGCCACCGCTGCCCGACCACTCGGATGCTGCCGACACCGAGATTTCTCGCGTAGTGAGGGTTTGAGTAGATGGTGCAAGGACCCCGGCTCCCGGAGTGTGTGCACAGGTTGGAGCCACAGGAGGGGCCTGTGGGAGAGGATGTGGAGAAAAGAAAATGCTTCAGGTACCAGCGCATACTTTTGAGGGCGCTCTGGAAAGACGGAGAGTATTCATTCTGGGAAGGAAAGGACTGGAGCAAAGAGAATGAGGATCCAGCTGCAGAACTGCCGCTGGAGGGAGGCCCGGGGCCTGGTGTGGTGGCCACACGAACTGCAAAGGCCGGTGCTGGGGTCCAGGCCCATCGCTCCCACTCAAGAGCGTGACTTGCCCCTGTGCCCGCGGGACCTCGTCGTGCCCTCCGCGCGCTTCTCTGGGTTAAGTGGATTCGCGCTCCGCATGTGCTTGCCAGCATTTCTCCCTTCCAGAGAAACAGATTTGGGGAGTATGAGCAGCCAGGGCCTCTGAGGACACCCAGCCTGTTTCTTTTACATGTGACATGAGTCCAGAAGCCGCACCTGAAAGGCTGCTCCAGCCTGGGCCTCGTGCCGCCACCTGCCAACACCTGTCTCAGCCAGGTGTAGCTAAGCAAGGGCTCTGCAGCATCAGGGGAGGCCAGGTCTTCCACCGAGCAGCGCCTGGGCTGGGCACCGTGGACGTCTGTGCGTCAGTCAGCCAAGCAAAAAAGACTGACAAACCCAAAATAATTTAAGAAAAAAAAAAGGTCGTTTCTCACAGAACTAGGAGATCCAGCGTTTCTAGGCACAGGTGAGTCTAGAGCCTAAAAGAGATTCCATCAGGACACCCTGTGTCTGTTGTGTCTTTGGAAGTCAGCTCATTCTTGGGGGCTCTCCTCTGACACCTTACATTGCCCTCATGTCTAGAATGTAGGTCTTAAGGCTGTGCAGGTGAGGCTGGCAGTTCAGGAGACAATTGCCATTGAAAGCCTAGTTCAGTTCGTTACTCACATTCCCTGGGAGCACCCCATGCCTGGCAGGGCCACACAGGGAGGCACCAGGGTGGGTCAGGAGGCAGAGGGGCAGGGGGAGCATGTGAGCAAGAGCCTTTATTCGGGTTTTCATGGGAAGGAGTGTGTGGCAAAGCGGAGTGGACACTGGTTTTAAATCCTGTCAAGGGCGCTGGGGCAAAGGGGCCCCTTAGTGGTCTGAGAGCTGGCCCTGGGGTGATTGGGGCTGGGGAACAGTGAAGGAGGGGACTTGGGGGTGTGGGATCCCAACTGGTTAGTTTGCATGTGCAAGGCATTCTGCCCAGAGAAGCATCTAGGAATTGGCTAGCCCTGGAAGAGCCCTTTCTCCAGTCAACAGACCCCCAATGTCAAGCACCAGAAATACAGAAACAACAAAGCAATGGCTAAGACACCTCACAGCTGACAACCCCAGTGAAGAATCTACCTCTCTCAGCATCACAGTCTAAGGACCTGGAGAGGCTCTGACTGGCTTGTGAGCAGTTGGAATCCTTCAGTATTGTTGGTGGGACTGTAAAATGCAACAGGAGCTTGAAAATGATTTGGCCATTTTTAAAAAACACTAAGCAGGCACTTCACAGATGACCCAGCAAATTCATTTCTCCCAGAGAAATGGAAGCTCACATCCACACAAAAACCTGTATGGGAGTGTTCAAGGCGGCATTATTTATAATAGTCCCTTAGTCTCAAAATATCACATACTTGTGTGATTCCTTTTTTTTTTTTTTTAAGGAAAGTTGCAGGCAGAAATGAAGGCAGGTAGGCTGAGGAGGGAGAAGCATTTCTTTATTTTATTTAGTTGTTCATCTTGGTTGTTCCCCTGAGTCTTGAACACGGGTCCTTGGGATGGATGTGGTCTGCACTGCCTGGAGGCACGGACCTAACTGCTACACCACCAGGGCACACCTATACAACATTCTTGAAATGACGGAATGGAATTGGAGATGGAGAAGAGACAAGGGCGGCCTGGGGCTGGAGACAGTGGGTGGAGGTAACAGGAGGGAAACGCTAGTGCAGGAGCGTTCTTTCTCCTGACTGGGGAGGTGGCTACAGAGCCCCCTGGTGAGGGAAGGCACAGCTCTGCCATGTAACCTTGGGGGACTGGGTGAAGGGTATATGGTTCTCTGTCCTATTTTTGCAACTTCCTGTGAGTCTATAATTCCTTAGATGAAGTCAACAGATCTGAAAGAACCCCTCCTCTGAGGGGAAAGGAAAGCCTATGTGAGGGTCAGGCTCTGCTAGGTCGGTGAGCAATCAGTTGCCCGGGGGTAAGGCCTGTGTCCCGGCTCCATGTTCCCCTGGTTAATGAAAAGGAACTCCTGCTTTGTTCTCCACCACGCTGTGCCAGCCACGATGGTGCTGAGCGATGGGCTCTATGCAGACCCCAAATACTGTGCCCAGGGAGGAACGGGCGCCCGCCACGCCTCCTCCAAGCACGGGAATGCTCCCTTGAAGGCGGGGAGGTGGAGGGGCGTCATTAGAAATAAGAAAGTGGATGGGATTTTATGCATCCAATCCAAGTGAATCCTACGTGGCCACCTGTTGAGGGGAACAACTAGGAGACAGTTTTATGTGCCCTTTGAGTGTATCCGCCTATTAAAGCTAAGACATAGTTAGAAGCCATAAATAATACACCTGTGCTGGTGGCAGGAAGATGGGGTCCTTCTCTGTGTTTAAGCTCTGCGTGTGCTTGTTTCTGTGTTTGTTTATTTACTTTGAGATACATCCCTCCCACCTCGTCCCCTCATAGCCACCTTTGTTCTCTCTTGTATAGCCTTCCGTGTTTCTTCATGTAAATCTGAGCAAACCTGAGTGATAGTCTTCTACGACCTCATCCTCCCACAAAGGTGGTGCACTAAGCACATTGTTTCTGCTCCGGTTTATTTCACTTAGCAATCTTTCCGATTCTGTGCAATCTTTTCCTTCTTTTCCTAAAGGAATACACAAAGGGTTAAAAACAAGCCAGCAAACAGAAGTGTGACTTCCCATCGCCAAGGAGCAAGCTGGTAAAATCCTGCCTTCAAGAGTCACTGGTTGTCCCTGCAGCTGCCTGCCCCCCCAGTCTTCCCACCGGTCCCCCACCTGGAGCTGTGGCCTCTGCCACTTCCTGGCAGGAGGGGTAAGTCCAAGCAATTAGGCAAGTATCCATTTCCATGTGGGTCCTCCGTTTGGGGGTACAGATGCAAATGGGCTTCTGCCAGCTGCTGGGGGGCATCAGCCTGGTTTGCATTTCCCTCTCTCCCCGCCTCTGCCCCAGGAAAGCGGAACCTGTCTCATACAGCAAGCAGCCTTAGTGACAGTGAAAGCCCATTCCCTGCCCAAGGCAGCCTGCTCTCTCCTGGTGCTCAGGGGCTACAGGAAACAGCCCACGGGCCTCCTGGGGACAGATAAGACTTCCTTTAGGAGGGTTGCTGAGAGGTACTCTGGCCCCACACCCTGCCAGACAAACTTACACCTGGCCCCAGAGGTAGGGTGCCATCAGACAGAGTTTGGCTTGTCAGTGGGAGAAGCAGCAGAAATGCCCAGCTGAGCAGCCCTCATAGCTGAGCACCCTCTGCGCTGAGTCCTGCCCTCAGTGTGGCCTGATTTATGTCTTTCTTCTTCCAACACTTGGGCGTGGTTTTGGGGAAAACCAAGGAGAGGCTCACCCTACTGGATGTTGCTCCCCTAGAGATAAGATGAAGAATACATGATTCCTGTGTTAGGAAGAAGAACGACTCCCCAGTTTCTGGAGCCCCTCCTCTGTCCTGGAGGTGGAAGCCCCTTAGTGTATCTGTGACCCGGCCTGGAGTGGGAGAGCGGGAAGCAGCCCCAGACCTCAGGACATGGGGTGGGGGCCCGGGCGTACCCTTTGCCGCGGGTGCAGCAGGAACAAGTGGGATCAGGTCAGACTCGGGTGTCAGGGAGGTCAGTCAACACAGTGGAGCAGCGGGTCAAACGATTTTTTTGAAACACGAAGCCCTCTTGGCTCTAATTTCTGTGCTATTTGCTGCACACAGAGGAATACAAGCACTCCATTTTCTTCTGAGCTCTGCTCTGAGAAAAACGCGAGAGTAAGCTGATTACAGGTGTCAACTGCCCCTGACCTGTGTGGGGCCAGAGGGCGCCAGCAGGCGGCGGGGCCCGCAGGCTGTGGCCAGGCAGGAAAACAAAGCCTCGTGTCCCCACGTGTAACTTTCCAGGAGATCTTGGAACCCATATTTTTGTTGACATTTCCAAATGTTGAAATGTTGACAAATGATTCCCAAAAATTGTAAGACAGCGCAGGCCAATCAAAACAGTTCCCAGGGCCAGCGCAGGGCTGCAGCCCCAGGCCTCTGCGGCCGGCTGCATGCTGGCTGCTGGCAGGGCCTGGCTGCAGCCTGGGAAGGGGCTGGGGGCGCCACCGCGCTCCCTCGCTGTCATGCAGACACAGTTTGCCACGCTGAAGGTTCACTATCGAAGAATTTCCTGGAATTTTGGCTCCATCTTTTCATGTTCCCCAGCTCACAGGCTCTCCTCTGACACTTGGTGACCTCACGCCCAGCCAGTCACCTCTCTCTGAACCTCATTTTCATCGTCTGTGAAATGCAGGGATCCAACTAGACACTTTGGGATCAAACAGATTTTTTTGGAGGCAGGCAAGGGCGAGTTTTCGTAACAATGCTATTCCTGGTTTGGGCTGAATCTCTTAAGGCCACACTGTCCAACAGAAATAGGATGTGAGACTCAGATGTCGTTTAAAATGTCCTAGTAGCCACATTCAAAAATTATAAAGAAGTAGTTGGCATTCATTTTAATCATACACTTGATTTAGTGTGGCAATATCAGTTCGGCACTGATCAATACAAGACCATTCATAAGACACATCATGCTGTTGTCCCTGTCCAGTCTCGGTGGCCCGGTTCGTACCTGACACAAGCGCATCTGCTGTCCAGCACTCAAGAGCTGCATGTGGCCAGTGGCTACCAAGTAGTAGAACTCAGCTCCAAGGTGAGAAATGACAGCTGTTCCCACACTCCTAAGTGAGATCGGGTCCCCTAAGCAGAAATGAGAATTCTGATTTCACTTAGTGGGTAGGAGTAGTGCATAGTCTCCCCCCAAATTTTTCTTTGCACTGAAAAATGTCTCCATTTAGGACAGCCGCCTGCTGTCCGCAGGCACTGTTCCTCCCTGACTCTCAGGTTATCTGAAAGGTGTATGTTCCCACCCTCCTCCCTCGCTCCGGGGCCAGTTCTGAGAGGCCAGATGGGGGCCTTGTAGTTGACCAAAGTCTTTATCCATGAGAGCTGGCTGGGACATCTCCCCTGTCCCCTTCCCCACCCTGGCCAACTCTGAAGGAACCAGAGGCAGCTGTGAGCTGGAGGAGGAGAAAATGGGGGAGGAAAAAGGAAAAGACACCCAGCTACGCCCCCTGCTTTCAGAAGGCGGGCTCCCAGCCTGCCGTAGCCTTGGGATGGAGAGTAAACTTCAACTTGAAAGGAAGTTTGATTCCACTGTCCTGGGTTTACTCATTGCTGAACTAAAGCTATTTCTGTTTCTAAAGTAGTCAGAGGACTTAAAATAGTCCAGCGCAGTGTGTGTGTGCACGCGTGTGTGTAGAAGGAAATCGACAAGACAGTGTTGATAACTGGCAAAGCTGGGTGATGGGTTACATGGGGCTTCTCACGCCATTCTCTTTATATTTGGCTGTGTGTGAAAATTTCCAAAGTAAAGGGTTTTAAACAGCGGACTTCTGAAAATTGGGAGTGACTAGGAGAGCCACAGAAGCTGTCCAAGACTCACTTAGCAGGAGGGTCAGAGCTAGATCCATGGAGCAGATTTTGGGGGCAGGTTATAGGCAAACCGTAAAATGACAGAATTGTTTTCTGAGCACATCCCACAGACCTGCTTGTGCAGTGGCGGTTGAATTTGTTTCCACCTGCCAGCCATCGCCCCCGCTCCTGGGATGTGCCTTCTGGCTGAGACACCCCAGCTTTCACTCCAGCAGGGTCTGGATTCCTGACTTTTGGGGAAGATTTGATGGCAGAGTAGCTCTCGAGACAGACACCCAGATGGGTGTTCTGAAGTGCAGAGGTCCTCCGAGCTGAAGGACAACCTCTGAAGATACTTAGCACAGCAGGAGCCATCAGTCACCCGGGAGCCTTTGACATTTTGAGATGAACTTGTGCTCCCTCATAAATAAGCTGGAACACTAAATCACACGGCAGGGTGGCGGGGCTGGTGTCCTCACTAGTGTGAAGAAGTGCTTGGGACGCTTAGGAGAGTAACTTGTGTGAAGTCAGCCACTTGGTCATGAAGGTGCCTCCCCTCTTGGGAGCACAGACCTGACAGCTTTTGCCGTGTCGGGTGCTTTCAGGGCCCATGGATGATGGGGACCTGGGTCCTCCACATGAACTTACCCCTCAGGTCCGCAGCCTGGGCCCCTAGCTGGTCTGACTGCCCCTTCTCAGGTCTGGAAGGTGCCCGGGTGCAAGGAGAGTCCCCATTCCTGCTGAGCCTGGGTCTGGCCCTGCTGCTCACACCTGGGGCTGCCATGGGCGTCTCTGCCTCTCTGATATTTGTCCGAGGTGACAAGCTGACACTTTGGGAGGACTTCTGAGGGAGAGGCAGTGCTCGATGCCTGGTGCAAATCAGTTCATCCTCAGAGCAACCTGGAGAGGAGGTGGACATCCCCTCCCTGCTGCATAGATGAGAAATGGCAGGTGGCAGAGGTGACTTGTCCAAGGACACTGGGTGAGCGTGTTGTGAGCAGACTGCATGCAGCAACTCCCCGCTGTGATGTGTCCCGCCTCCAGCAAGCTTGGGGACCTTCTCTGCAATGCGGGGTCCCAGCTGAGGGCTGGGAGAAGTCCCAAGGCCTCGCCCTTCAACTGGACTCTCTAGCACAGGCACCACGTGTTCTGTATTTCGTGGAAGTCTGGTGCTATTAATTCTACGTGATGAAGACCCACGGGGCAGGCTTGGAAGCGGGTGGAGCCGCTAATGGGGTGTCCATCCCAGCGCTCTTCAGCCTCTGCGGTGCTGGGGAGAGGTGACTCACGGCCAGCAGATGAGACTGTTGTCCTGAGGTGGCTGTGTGTGCCAGCCGGCCCTGGGACTGTACAGATTGCTTCGCTGTCTGAGTAAACATAATACGGGAAGGCACCTGAGGTGGCCTGTGCTGTCCTGAGCAGGTTTGGGATCAGTGCCAGGGCCCAGCACCACGGGGGCCTACTTAGCCTCTAGGGGTCCGTGTGAGAGTGTCTCTCTGTCCCACCTCCAACAATGGACACGACAGGAGGTGGACCAAGTGCTGGAGAACAGCCATCAGTGCAGATGAAGGAGAGGCGAGATGGGCCATTCCTGGAGCTGCTGCACAGTCTTCTTTTAAAAATGAAGGGAGCAGCCCCTGTTGGCAGGGGATGGCACAGTCGTCACGGGTAAGGACACGGCTTGGGTCTAGAACTAACTCCTGTACCCCACATGAGGCCCTTTCTTGGTGTTTGGACTGAATTGTGTCCCCCCAGGTTCCAGTGTCGAAGGCCTAACCCTCAGAATGTGACTGTGTTGGGAATAGGGCTTTTGAAGAAATAGTAAGGTCCTCTGGGTGGTTTCTAATCCAGTAGGACCAGGGTCCTTCTTTAAGGACACCAGAGATACCCATGGAGAGAGAAAGGCCCTGTGGGGACACAGCATGAGATGGCCGTCTGCCAGGCAAGGGGAGGCCGGGAGAATCAGACCTACGGACACCTTGCTCTTGAACTTAACACCCTCACGGGACAGGGAGGTGACTCGAGAAGCTCTGTCCTCCCTGGCACCCCGCCTCCAGCTGGTCCTGAGGAATCTGGCTGCCCCCATGCTTTCTGTGTGCCTGGTCGTGTGCCAGCCTTATTTCCCCTTTCCCATGCAAGTGAGAAGAACTCAGCCGGTTCCAGTCCCCAAAGGCAGAGAGGACAGCTCCCGGGGGTCTCTGTCCCCAGAGGCTCTGGCTCTGCGGGAAGCACCAGGTGGACTGATTGGCCGTCCTCCGTGGAGGGGCCCCACGCCAGGGAGAGCGGGGACGGGGCGCTGAGCCGTGGGCTTATCCACTGACCCGCCTGAGCTGCTTTGGACACGACACGTCTTACACCGTGTGTTTCTCGTTTTGCGGGTGTGGACGCTGGGGCGCCCGAGTTTACTTAAGCTGTGGCCTTTGTTCTCCGGCTGTGACCTGACCCTGGTGAGTCCCAACCCCCCAGGAGGGAGGCTGGTGAGCACTTGGCGCTGCCATCCCCCGAGAGGTGGTGTCGGCCTCACTCCAGGGGGAGATGACCTCACCTGCCACGGCTGCTCCCCGGGAGACTGTTCGCCTCTCATTTCAGCGCGATCCTTAGACGAGAGCATAGACACGAATTACTCTTCACTGACCGGCCACAAAGCACTACACACTCAGATTCGGGCACAAATATCGATGCTGGTACTAAATCTCCCGCCTGCTCTCTTTTCTCGTCCTGAGTCTTAAGAGACTCTTCTAGAATGCCGGATAATTCTGGACATCTGACTCAAACACCAAAGTGATGGGTTTTCAAGCTGAGTCATGTAGAAACTTAAACAAAGGAAACCCAAAGTCTTATGATCCCTCGGGGTTGAATTAACTCATTTTGCTTATAACTTAAATAAGGATGAACACCAATAACTGAAGCCATGTGCGCTCATAGAAGTCAAAAGCCAAAACGAAATACAAAGGGTCCCTACAACACCGTTGGCTCTCATGTCAGTGACTGATTTTTAGTAGCACTTAAAAGATGTGACTAGCATATAACATTGTGTCGGTGTGATATTTTAACAGTGTTTTTTAAAAGGCTATTGACTTCAATGTGACCTGTGTGCTATTTTTCTGAACCCACGTCCTGTGAGCCTCAGGCCAGTGGTGACACGGTGTGGGTGACCTGCTTCCTCTGCGGAAGAATCGCAAACCTTCGCTCTACAGAACACCGCGACGGTGTCTGAACGAGAGGCTCTGCTCTATTTTATTTTATTTTTTCAAAAGTCAATACTATTTGGCCCTGAAATCTCTAGAAGCAGTTACGAGACGGTCTTTCATACGATGCGGGGCATGATTACATAGCTTTTTAAGATTTTCGGTCAAATGAAAATGAAAATTCCCATAGAGGTGTCCCAGCCCCCCAGCCAGCATGTGTCTGGTGCTGAGACCCGGGGATAAGAATTCCGGGACACGGCACCCCCTGGCGGAGCCCTGCTGCCTCTGCAGGAGTACAGCACACACCCATCTCAAGGACCCGGGTTCACATCCCAGGCGGGTGGGCGGAGGGACGATCACTGTGAACAATTAAATAAAAATAAAAATAAGTGCTTCTTCCTCCTCTCTCTTCCTGCCTAGTCACCTTCATTTCTGCCTGCACCTTTCCTTTGAAAGAAAAAAGAATTCCTGGACTTGAGGTCCCCAGATGCCCCTAAGCCGTGTGGGTGCCCCAGAAGGTGTGCGGTCTGACTTGTTTTTGTTTTGCTTTTCCTGGGTGGGGCCAGGTGCCCTTTACAAGCACAATTGAACCAAAACACAGAGGGCTGTTGAGCAGCCCGAGGGAGGGAGGGAGGGAGCGCTCCTGGCTCCCTGGGGCTTCCCTGCTGTCTGTCCCCCGAGTGTCCCCTGCTCACTCTGCTGCGGCCACCAAGGGAGAGGCCGCTCCACCCTGCTCCTGGCTGGGGGACTGGCTGCTAACTGTGCCTCCCTCAGGAGAAAAAGTAGCAGTTCGGTCCTTGGAAAAACCCAGCAACTCACACAACCAGAATAGCAACTGGAGACGTATGTAAAAACAGAAACACCTGCTTCGGAACTGTGACAGGAAATGAGACTTCAGAAATGCCACAATGAGCACGAGCGAGTGGGGCGAAGCAGATACCTCCCTGGTATCTCCCTGCCACCCCGGCCAGCTGAGGCCTGGGCTGTGGAGAGCCCGGCCCGGCCCCAGGCAGCTGTGCGGTCGCGGCCTTGGGTGCAGGCTGTCCTGCAGGGCGACACGCCTCACTCCCATGTGCGAGCCTCTTGAGGGGTAACAGAAACTCGGGGGGAGCTGGTCAAGGAGGGCAAGAGGCCGTGCGGCCCTCCAGCCCCACCTGAACTGTGCCTTCCTTGGGAGGATGTAGAGCTATCGGCAGTCTCCTCGGGACTGATGACAGCTTTTTAGCGACATCGCGGGGCTTTCAGGGGAAGAGGAGGGGCGCTGTGTTAAATCTGGGGCAGCGGTCTCCAAAGTGGGGTGAAGATGATTCCTGGAGTCAAGGAAAGAAAATAACAGTCCGTCTATTTGATGTTTTACTTCAAACATGAAAGAGAAAGTTAACCAGCTGTATTGACGCGGGTCCTGACAGATGCTGGTGCCCGACGTCGTGGGAGGGGGTCCCTGAGGAGGGAAGAGGGGATATCGCTGCAGGTTGTGGCTTACTCGTGCCCCTGAGGGGATTGCAGAGGGTTTGTTACCTACTCTGAAGTGACCTGACTCCCACACAAAGGCCAGGGGCTCGGACTGCAGACAACAGCGAGGTGGGAATCACGGTGGTCCCTCTCCCAGGCCAGCTCTGCCGCTGGCAGCCTGAGAGGAAGAAACGGTGGCGCTGTAAGCAGAGTTGGCCAGAAGTGAAAGTCTCCGGACGACTAAGTGAAATATGGCTTCACGTGTGTAACTCATGTTCAGTGTTGTCTGAAGTGTCAGGAGGCGCAAAATAGTCAAAGTACTGTTAATTCCATCTTGAAGTCATCTTTTTAAACCTCATTTTTCTGGATGTTTTCCATGGTACATAATATAATGATAATACCTAGATATCATGTATAAGGTGCTATAAACCGTTAGAACGTGTGTGGATGCGTGGACAGCCGGCTGTCCCCGGCAAGGGAGGGTGGCGCATGCCAGGGAGCTGGTCTGGTGCAGCTTCTCAAAGGTCCGGCACCCCAGAGTCACTGGGCCCACCCCGAGTCCCCATCCAGGAGGTCTGCGTGGGAGGTGAGACGCTGCCCTCCTAACAAGTCCCAGGTGGTCTCGCGCTACCTGCCCCTGGTGTATAGAAATGCCCACCCCGACCAGAAGCAAGGGCAGGTGAGAAGGCCCACCTCTGCGGGCTGAGCCTTCCTCCCAGGGAAGATGCGGGTTCCCTCAAAGCCAGTGATATCCCCTCGCCTGCCTGCCGCACTCCTGAAGTCCCTTCAGAGGGGCCTTCCTGAGCCTGAGGCCGACTTTGCAATGACTCTGGAAAGCGTGGAACCAGAACAGTGCTAAGGGACGCGCAGGCAGGCTGCACAGGGCACTCACCGGAGGAGCAGGGGGCTTGAATGTAGCCTGGCTCCTGGCCTCACCTGAGGACACAAGGCTTAGGATGCTCAGCTCTGATGTCGGAGTGATCTGAAGGGTCCCCTGCGCCGCCACTCACTGGCTTTTGACCTCACACCTTCAGTGAGCTGTGCTAGAGAAACAAAACAGATGAACAGATGAAATGAAACGAAAATAAACTTTTAAACCAAATTTGTGGTTACTAGAAGGGAAGGGCGCAGTGGTGACTAAACTGGGTGAAAGGGGCAAGAGTCTAGTGAAGGACAGAATTTTACGTCAGGTGAGAGTCACAGCAGGCACGTCTGCATCCTGGAGCGCTGAAGCCAGTTACCCCCACACCAGTGAAATAAGAGATGTGTGCGCAGCAGGAAAAAAGACTCTCATTTCTTATTTGGTTGCTACCTTTAAGGAGAATGATTTTATATATTAGACATATAAAATATATGTGTAGGTGTGTGTATGTATATATATATGTGTGTATGCATATAATTTATATAGGTGTATATTTATGTATATATGTGTATATGCATATATACATATAAAGAAGATATATATATATATATATATATATATAAATACTTTTTTTACAGAGGAAGAAAACAGGCAGGAAGAGAGAGGAGAAAGAAACATTTGATTTTATTTAGTTGTTCTGTAGGAACCTGGGTCCTTGGGCTGCATGTGGACGATGCCCCAGTGCGGGCTTAACACCTGAGCCGCCAGTGCTAGCCTCAAAATGGGCTTTTCTTTTTTGAAAACAAGAAAACAACAAGAAAATTCTTCAAATGGAACAGCAACCTGGAGCAAGCCGACCCCTGGCTTCTTTCTAGCAGCAAGGGTCTCACAGCTGGAGGTGGGGAGAGGAAAGAGTTGAATATTGGTGCAGCTGGGAGCCAGAGGGGCGAGCTGGCTTGGCCCGGCTAGCCAGTGGACGCTGGTGGTGGCCACAGCTCTTGGGAGGCCTGAAGGGCTCCAGTGGGTGCCTGGGTGCAGACGGCCCATTGGGCAGGCTGGTCCTCCCAGACGGGCCCAGGAGGTGATCTCAAGACAGCCAGTGGTGGGACTGCAATGGCGGTCACCTACCTGCAGCCTCGGCCCCCGACCTGGGGGCACGCAGGGTCTCCTGCTTGCTTGCTCAGTTTTCCCACTCATTCCTTTCACCAGAGCCCTTGCCCACAAAGATCAGCCACTGACCCCAAGCATCTTACAGCAGGGGTCTGGCCCTCTGCTGCGTTTTGTGTGACCCATGAGCTGTGAATGATCTTCGTACTTCTAATGGTGTAAAAAAATCTTCTCAGAAGAAGAATACTATTTTGTGAAAATCACATGAAATGCAAAGGTCACTGTAGTGACTTGTTCATTTGTCATGCTGTCTCCGGTTATCTTTGAGTCACAATGACAGACTTGAGTGATTGTGACAGAGACCATATGGCCTGCAAAAGCTAAAATATCTATTATCTGGCCCTTGTAGGAAGAGTTTGCCAACCTGACTTAGAGACCCCTTCCCTCCAGGAGCACTTGCTCTTTAATTCACACTCAGCCTGACACAAATCGGTGAAGCACTAATGGTAGAAACAGGTACCCAGAAGCGACAGGGGGCGTCCTCTCCTTCACCGTCCCAGGTAACAAAGAGGCAGCAAAGTGGAAAACAGAAGACTGGAATTTCTGGTTCTAGTTTCCACTAATAGGTGTTTTTGAACAAAAAGCTTTTTCATGTCCTAGCGCTTTCTCCAAGATTTGCCCCCTTGACTGCAACTGGAAAGTACTGTGAAAAGTTTTAAGAGTTACAGCTTCAGTGTGGCCTGGTGGGGCAGCTGTTATGTCAGGCGCCTCTGAAGGAGCAGGCTGCACCCCCCTGAGTTTGATCCTGGGCCCCGGGGCGCAGCAGCCAGTGTGAGCAATTAACTAAAAAAAAAAGTGGAATGTTTCCTCTCTCTCCCTGCCTGTCTGCCTACTCACCTTCATTCCTGCCTGTACCTTTCCTTAAAACAATTGTTCAAGCCTCACACAGATGCAAAGATAAGCCAACTCTAAAGCCCCATGAGGACCAGGTCTCCCTTTCCCGAGGGAAACAGAGCAACCTTGTTTTCATCCCAGGCGAGGTCTCTTCTTTGGCAATATGACTAGTTTAGATCCTTGGTATTGAGCAATTGACATTTCAGTCACCCCCAAGCCAGCCCTGTCAACGTGCTGAGGCTCAGATCTTTCCTTGCTACAGAGGGAAGCTAGAGGAGGCCCAGCGTCCACCTCCCGGGCGGGCTCAGCGCCCGCTCCTTGTTCACAGACTAGAAACTGACAAAGTATATTTTTAAAATGTCCCCTGTACATGAATGCCTTGTACTCATGACACTGGCCTCTCAGAGACTCAGAAGGGACTCGCTGTGAGCAGTGTGAGTCCACATGAAAGTACTTATTTGCTATCAGGAGACTCTGGCCTGTGGTGGCTGGTTATGAATAAACTCAGGAAGTGTCTTCCTTTTATGGTTGTCTCTCTGGTTCCTAGAACTGCTGATTCCAACAGCAGTTGGATCACCAGAAGTCACCTGAGGGGGCCTGAGACCAGGAATGGGTGACAGTCACATGGTATCTGGGCACAAACCACAGGGCAGTCTGAGTGGCAGTCACACCCAGCAGTGGTTCCAGAGTATGCAGCAGATTTGCATTTGGTGTGTTTATTTCCGTTCCACTGGTGGAACATGTGTGTCTGAAAATGCAAACCCACACCCGAGTCCATGCCAGACAGTTGCATCACCTGGAGTTTTTGGTTTGTGATAGCTAGCCTGTGTCCCCTGGCAGTGCCAACTGGCCAGTTGTCCGCTATTTTAAACCCTTCCTGCTCGTTGTCTCGTGTGCCAAGGGCACAAAGCTGCCCCTACGGAAGGAATTCAATCAGCATTAGAAGCATGCCCTGAAGTCGTTTCCTAACCCTCAGGGGCTGCTGAGTGGGAGGGGAAGATCTGGCTGGTGAGGACTGTGTCATTTTTGTGTCTGTTTCCCCAGGCCCAGTGCTGGGCCCAGCTGACAAATGTTAGTGGGAACGGTGGTGGAGGAGGGTGGCTGGGGAGCAAGCAGAGGCCTGGGAAGGGACTCAGGGGCAAGGAGGGGGTGGAAATACTTTCTGAGGATTCATCCTGGTCTAGTTCTCAGCTGCCACCCCCAGAGCCCCATCCCTCCGCAGGTCCAGTGGGTGGGGCAGAATTGCTGCAGGAGGGATGACCAGCCACCACCCTGTTCTTAACAGAACCCCCCCACATGAGGTCAGAACCCTCATGGAGCCAAGCTGCTTTTTGCTGCAGCCTCCGACACCGGGAATGCTGGGCTGAAGGTCACCTCTTTTCTCTGATCTCACTGCCTGGTCAGTACCTGGAAATATTTTTCCCTCTCCTCCTAGTCTTCCCCTCTCTGAAAGCGCATGCAGGTTGCTCTAAACTCAGGCCAGTGTGCGCTGGCTGCCCCCGCTCACGCCTCCGTGGCCAGCCCCCTCCTGGGCGCTGAGGGCTGCCCTCCTCAGGTGCTAGCAATGCACCATCAGGTGGGCTCCGCCCCAGGCCCACATCCCTCGCAAGGCTTCCTGGGCCTCAAAGCGCAGGGGGTCCTGGAGGGCGGTGGGAGGGGAGGCGTTGGTGTGGGATCAAGTCCACCGAAAGCAAGCTCCACATTGTTCTGTCCCTACAAAGGGGCCAGGCTGTCGGCCGTGCGGAGCGTGGGGTTCAGGTGCAGCCCCCGGCAGTGCCTGCAGGAGCCAGGTGTCGGTGACGTCATCCGCCGCCCAGGGGTCTGATTACCACGGACACCCGGCACTGACAGGTATTTTTCCTTCACGTATTTCACACCCTGGGCACTTTGTTTTACCTCATTTCATTTGAGCTATGAATTCAGTGCTCTAAATGCTGGAGACAGTGAGGAAAGGAGGTCCTAGGTTGGCACCACGTGGGAGGCGGTCCCACCCACCTCAAGGGGCATCGCGGGCTCGGGGTCCCCATCCTTGTCCTGTATCAGCAGCTCCTGGTGTCCAGGTCTGGGCTCATTCCCCTCAGCAGTGAAGTGGGGTGACAAGCTGCCCTGCTCACAGAATTGGCAGAAGCCGAACTCAAGCCTATGGGAAGCGCCTTTGGAAAGAAGGAGTAACAAGAAAGTGAGCTGCAACCGTGGAGGCCGCAGTCTCCTGGCCTCCAGTGCCGTCAAGGTCTCCCCATTTTCTGATCAGAGCAGGCTACGCAGGACTTGGTGCTCCTCTTCCAGATGATGGGGAGCCCCTGCCTGCGGGAGAATCCACAGAGAGGGGAGCCTGCCAGCAGCCCCGAAGCTGGGGATTTCCAGTGTCGGGTTTCAGGAGCACCTCGGCTCTGCTCCCACCTGCCTCAGGGGCATGTGACAAACATCTCCCAGCGCGAGGACGGATGCTTGGGTGTATGGGAAGTTTGGCAATACTTTAATATCGAACCTGGTTGTTCAGAAAATGCAAATTGTTCACTGATCAAGATTAAATTCAAAGTTTCAAAGCAGTTTCGGGCTTCCAGTTAGAGGCAGGAGTCCACAAGCCTGGCTTTGGCGAGTCTGACACTCCGCCTCATCTCACACTGACTGGCAGGACTCAGGGCTGAGGACCAGTGTCCTGGGCGCCTCTGAAAATGCTCCCAGGCGACTGATCTAGGTCCTGGCAGAACTAAGCAGCGAGGGTCAAGGCTGTGCTTACTCAGGGTGGGCAGTGGCACGGTCTGGAACGGGCTCCCTCAGCACTGGTTTCTGGGCCTAGTGACTAAGATCTGAGTGACAGTGACAAATCCACCTGGAGTTTGCTGAGTCAAACCGGTGTTCCTGTCAAGTCCAAGAGGAAGCTCAGCGGGGTTACGGCAGCAGCCTCAGCCCCCGGCACAGGGCTCACACTTCGGTGTCTTTCCCCGCCTGTGGCTAATGTGGCACAAACTCTCAGGGGAGTCAGAGTGACAGTGTCCCTTCCCAAGGCCTGAAGTGACCCTTGTAGAGACCCCCGTTTCCTTCACAGAAAGAGGATCGGATGGGAAGATCTTTCCTGAGAGGTGCAGGTGTTCCAGGTTTTCTGTCTTGGCGCTCAGAATGCTGTTAAGCAGCTTAGAGTTTATTCCACAAACACAGTATTTTTACCAAAAGGACTGCGGCAGCTTGGTGGGGCTGCCAGCCTTTCCTCTGTCCTTGTTGGCACGTGCAGCCGAGGTCAACAAAGACCTGGGGCACAAGGGCCTGGCATCGGGCAGCAGACATCCCTGGAGCACTTGAGAATGCGAGACAGAGCTCTGCAAAGAAGCAGGACACCGACTGGATCTCCGTCACATGTCAGCTGCTTGGGGCTACGACGTGCGGAGCAGGGTGAAGAGCAGGGCACTCACTGCGTGACCTCAGGCAGGTTCATCCAGTGGAGAGGATTTGCTCACCGGTAGGAGGGGATACAGCTGCCTTTAGAGACGTGAAGAACGAACTGCGACTGCGCACAGACATGCAGCCTACTTGAGTTCTCGGACATGGTGGCATTTAACAGCATTTTCTATCACCTGCCCAGAGGATGTCTAACACCTAGGTCCTGCACAAGTTGGCAGGCTAAACGAGGACTTGACCCAAGTTTTATCTAAGTAAACTCAAATGTTCTAGCGTGTTATCTAACACAGTGGGCATCAAGGTGTGGTGGGGGGAACCTATCCCCCTGGGTAGAATTATAACGTCTGAGGAAATTTTGGGCTGTCATGATGGGGGCATCTTGCAGGCAGAGGCCAGGGATGATAGCTAACATCCTACAAAGCACAGGACTGCTTCTTCCCCAAATTATTTAGCCCCCAACATCCCAACGCCGAGGTAAGACACCTTACCTGGTGTGCCTTGGTGGCATAACTTGGGTCTGTCACCTCAGGCTGAGTGCCCTCCCAAGGACCAGGGTTTGTGTCCTGGGTCCAGGGTCGGGGGTTGGGGGGTGGAACCAATGTGAGAATGTGAGCAACTAAATAAAAATCAAGTAAAATGCTTCTTCCTGGCATGTCCTGGTGGCCACAGTAGCTGTTAGGTCCGCCACCTCTGGCTGAGTGCAGTCCAAATCCATCCCAAGGACCCAGGTCTGAGGGGTTGGGGAGGGTAGGAACAACCGAGATATATATGAAAACTGCTTCTTGCTCTCTCTTCCTGTCTGCTTGTTTAATCACCTTCACTCCTGCCTGCGCCTTTCTTTTCTAAAATCTCTGCTCTACAGGGAGGAGCTCAGGTTAGTCCACTCAGGTGAGGGGGGGAAGGGTAGTAAACGGGCAGTCAATGAAGACTCCTCTAAACACTCCAGGACACTTGGAGCAGCTTAACTCTCAGGGTTACGTTAGAGAACTTGGACTCAGAATGAACTCATAGGCCAGGCGATGGATTTCAATGGCCTTTTGGTGGAAAGGAAATGAGGGAGTCAGAATGGAAAAGCAACAAGGCGGGTGTGCTGGAGGGGGAGGTGTGGGAAGCATATCATGGAAAACAGATGAGGTCCATCCAGCATTTTAAACGTTCTTTCTAGGAGAAAGGCAAACTACATATTAAGAGACTATAAGCACTAATGGAAGTTCCCATGAATTCGAAGAGACTAATTCCTCAGGAAGTCAACCGAGATGCCTGGATGATAGCTCATGCTCTGGCCTGCCTCAAGGTGAAATTCAAAGGCTAAGTAAAGATCCTCCTCAACCAGTTTGGGCCAATTTTGACACTTGACTTGGTTGGAAGAGCACATTTGTGTCCAATATGAGTCCATAATCAATAACAAAACAAGATATGGTGCCTTAATCTTGCCCAAATCCTTCATGGTGCAAGTTTCAGAATCCCAATCAACCCTTTTAAGAAGTACTACTACTGAAATCTTTGGACTGACATGCCTAGGAACAGAGAAACACTGAGTTAAATGAAGAAAACGCACACACCACAGTTGTAAACAATGAATGGGTTATTTTCTATGAAAACTGAAAACATTTTTAGATGTGGGGCTTTTATCTTAGCTTAACCCAGTTAATGAAACTCTTAAACCTCATTTTCTTTCTCTGCTCAGTGGAGATAATAGTCACTACACCCCTAGGGTTGTGGTAAAGATTAAATACGAGTCTGCACCTGAGTTCACTTGTACTAACTGGGTCACCCAACTGAAGGTATTCTAAAATCCAAAGGGTCTTTACTTTGACTTTACGTTACTCTTAGCAACACTTCAGCTTTTTTTAGAGTCATGATGGGCTTTCAGAATAACCAGAATAAGAGGGATACGGCCCAGGAAAGCAAATTATTTATTTCAAAGCATCTCTAGGTCTTAGTTTCCAATCTGAGTTTGATACTGTCCTCAGAGGTAATCATGTTCATTTTATAGATAAGGAAATGAGACTCAAAGTACAAAATCTACAGTAAGGGATTATCTCCCCTCTATTAAAACCAGAAAATAAGGAACAGTGAATTGAAATATAACCCAAAGCTGGACAATGAGCCTTGAGGCCTGGTCTATGAGCTTTTTCCTAGACTAAATAACCAGGAAAGCATGGGCAATGACTTAAAAGCCAGATGTGGTCTAAAAGGTGGCACAACTCCATTCCTTTCAGTGCTCTACCGGGAGTGTCAGGTGTGGACTCCATCTTTACCTGGAAGAGTTCACCGAAGTGTGTCCAAATGGTGGTGGTAGAAGGGACAGCGGGAGGATGCTGCTCCTGGGAAGGTTAAAAGAGAGGGGGTGGGAGCTGAAGAGAGGTCACTCAAGAAAGGAAACAGAGCATCAAGAAAGGCTTGTCTGCTAGTTAAGAAAGTAAAAGAACCATTTATAATAATCTATGACCATAAACACAATCTTTGACAGCAGGATCTTACTTTTCAAGAGTATTAGGAGTCCCCTGCTTAGGAAGAAAGATAAATATGACCCTGTTTCAAAAGTCCTCATAAACTTCATGGCATGAGAATGACCCCATTGGTTTCCATGTGGTTCAAGAAAAGTCACTGGGAACAGGTCTGAAAAACTAAGACATTTTAGAAAGTTGCTTTTTCAACCTCAAATGAGATGGGAGCTTCTCACAACGCAAATTCTGAGACCCTTCAACCATGTACTGAAAAGACAAAGCCAGGTGGTTATATGTAGCCTCTAGATTACCTAGTTCCCATAATTAAAAGAGAAACATCCTAAGCAACACCTTGGGGTGACCTCCATGTGCCAAATTCCCGAGAAGTACACATTCGGTAACGTACAAGATAAAGGGAACATGCTGTTTAATCCAAGCACAGCCAAGAGCCCATTCAGCGTTCATTCTTGGTTTTTATCAAGAGCCAAGAGACAGAAGAAAAAGTCCCTGAGATAGTAGACTGTTTCAAGAAAGTATCTTTTAAGAGTTAGTCTCAGACACTTACTCACTTTTATACATACACAATTCTTAAATTTTCTAGCAAGTTCTTGTCAACTCCACCAACGTGGAAGACATGATGTCTCTGGTTTTTTCTCTCTGGTTCTAAATGGTCTTACTTCAAGGTATCATTCATACTATTGATTTCTTAATAATAATGGCCATGGCTATTTCTTATTAACTCTTATGTTCTTTTAATTAATAGTGAACTGCAAAGACTTTTAAATTTATATAACTTACAAATGTTTGACATTAAATTCACAAGCTATCAAGCTCAATCCTTTTTAAGATCTTACTAATTTTAATCTTTCAAGTACAAAGCCAAAGCCAGTTTCCATACTTCAACGCTTTGTGTGACTCACGAAGACTGGAAACCACTACCCCAATTCAAGTCTCTGGTTAATTCTTCGGTAATTCCCCTGAATAGAATGGATCATGTCAAACGTTCTCATTTGCATTTCACCTTGGGCAATGTCATGGACTAGCCGTGAGACTTGTGCTTTACTTTTCAGTTCTAAATAATTGCATTCTTATAGCTCCAGGATCACATTTGAAACCCCTCAAATCTTCATAGTGAATAGAGGCTAACTGTTGTTGACATGTCCCAGAACATAACAGAACTCCATCTGAATGCCTCTGGGGCATCCTGGTTCATCTCTGTATGTTGAGGTTTAATTCAGTCTTCTGAGATGGTAAAAGTGACTTTCCCCATCATGTAGTTTAATATTAATTTATGCAGTAAATTATGCATAAATCTACTAGAGGCTCTGGGTAAACATTGAGAAGATGCTGGTAGGCACTGAGCAAAGATGTATCATCTTGGCTTCCACTTACTACCTTTTTAAACTAACAAACTTGTTACTAAGTTCTTTCCCATTATTTTTGGTTGTTGTTATTGCATATATTGCATATATTCAGCTGAATATTGTAGTTCCTTAAGACTTTCATATTTAAAAATAAATATATACTCTAACCAAGACTGAAGATTTATAATTTTAAAGGCAACAGAAAATCTTTTAGGAATCAGGTTATAAAATCTCCATTTCCCATGAGGCCTCTAAAAGCACCCAAGGGTCTGGAAATGTGTGGTTTTTAGCTGTTTTGCTCTTGTGCTTTCCAATTCCCATCTCTGATCAATAACTGTTTACTATTTAATAAAAGTCTAGCCACTTAGCCTCCCCACAAATTCTCCTGCACTGTAATACAAATGCTACCTTTAAAAGCAGATACACGAGTATGGAGAGAGCATATTAAGTCCCAAATGACAGGAAAAACCAACAGTCTTTCACGATTTTCAATTATTTCACAGTCAACTAAAGAAACACAATGGGAATAATTACTGAGACACCCTCAGAGGAAGGCATAGCAGTTTAAAGAGAACAACTATTCCTAATCTTTGTTAAATGCAAATCTCATTTATCAGTGTCCTTTCCTGCTTCATCAGTGCTATAGTGCCCATAATTAATCATTAACAGAAAGCGGCTACGTTAGGGAATAGCCATAAAGTAGATTACAAAATTTTTTTTTTTTTTAAAGGAAAGATGCAGGAAGGAATGAAGGCAAGTAGGCAAGCAGGAAGAGAGAAGGAAGCAGCATCTCTCCTTTCGTTGTTCACACTGGTTGCATTCCCCTGGGCCTGAGATTCGAACCCAGTTATGTGGCTTGATTGTTCAGAGGCAACTGACTTAACTGCTCTCCCGCAGGGCGCACCCACAATACTGAAGTCTATTGTGAAAGTATACTGACATTGAAAAGATGTTCACAATGTAACATCCCCTAGCCCCTTTACTTGTCAAGTTTTGGAGTGATAAAAATAGAAATTTATAGGAGGGGGTAAGACAAGTTAAGCACCAGTGTGTCTGATGCTAACATGTTTACTGACCAGAATAATTGAATGTGTAATAACATGCCTGTATCTATTTTCTAACCCTAATTATTCTAGCTACCTTCACTCTTGTTAAAAACCTACTTTGCAAGGGGATTCTTTTGATAAAATCTTTTATAGAAAGGATGACATAACATTATTTTAGGAGCCTGACCAAATGTTCAGTATGCGATCTAATCTCCAGGATTATGAAACTGGAATAAATGCCACGCCTTCCCAATAGGGTAGAGCCTAATTCTGGACTAACCACATTACAGATTATCCTAATGTGGTGTGGTGACCTGTAACACGGGTCTATAAGGTACCTCAGTTTCCCAAGAATTCCATAAGCAAGAAAACCGATGCGGGCGCGCGAGAACAGGCAGACCCGGACTCAGATCATGGATAAGTACACTTAGCAGTTCTGGTTACAGTTTCAGACAAAGCCTGGGACTGCTTTGTAAGGAAAGCCTCCAAAGTCTGTATTTTCAAGGTTAAAGCTAAGAAATTTATATCCACAGGCTAATCTATATTATAATTGCATAAATACCGTAACACACCCAAATGATTTAACATTGAACTACTGGAGGTTAATCCTAACATTAACACAATAATTCTAGGGCAGTGATCTTGCCCATCATCCATCTGTATACTCTAGTCTTCTAGCAAAGCCTAGGAATTTGTCTAAAACCTACAATGAAAACGCTCGTTTTGTGTTAACACTTAAAATATTAAGAATGAATAGAATTTTGGATTTTTTTTAAAAAATCTTAGAAATGTCTTTATTCTTGCTTTTAAAGAAATGGCAACAATTTATTCCAATCAGCATCAATTTCATTAATAATCTTTTTTATCAAAACGCTTTTAGAAGTTACTTAGCAACTGAAAGTTGCTTTGTATTAGTTCCTTTGTATTAGAAAAAAAATAGCTTTATAGATTTAGCGACAAAAATTCGCAACAAAGGATACAAACTCAGCAGTCTAAGTTGGATTCAGGATTTTAGTTAACATTTTATATAAAAAACATACTATTTTTTAAACTAGACCAATAGTGATTATTTGAGGTCAGCTACACAAACATGCAACTAGATAACCTAAAACTTGCTAAATCTCTAATTTTACTATAATGTTACACTAATTTAAAGAAAAAAGCTAAATATGAATAGGAGCATAGGAGACATACTCAACACTAAAACACACTTAAAACGTTCACTCCAAGAAAGAACACAGGCAGATGGGTAGGAGGGAGGAGACTTTATAAAAGAAAAATTTCAATTCTGGTAACTAGCTATCTTCCAGTCTAAACTAATGATTATATGAAAAACACCAAGGAGAATACATTCAAGTTAATGGAAACAAGTCTTTATTAAGTAACTTTTAATATCAGAAAAATAAAACTCTTATAATTCTCTTTACAGCAAATATATAATATCAGTGCTTTGGCCATCTTAAGTTAAAGGCCCTTTATCATAAAATATATGGTTTTAAACTTTACTCAAATTGAATTTATAATCCCTATGACTTCCCTACATATACATAACAAAAGAGTGTAGTAAAATTAGCAAATACTAAACTATATTGATAATTTATCATTCTTAGTTTGTGGTTTTTAGAAACAGTACACGCACCTAATATATGTCGATTCCTTGGCTTATTAGTTGCAGTGTACAATGCAACAAAATACAAAATACATGCTTGGTGAACGTTCGTTCGTATCTACAAGACGGCAGCTAAAGATTAGGTTTCAATACTGACATTTAACTATCCTACAAGCAGTTAGCATTACATCATAATATGCCATCAAGGCAACTTTTTTATACTGAAAAAATCAAAATAAAAACCGTTATTTGTAAACTTTTATAAGAAATGTAACTCTTCAAGTGGAAATAAAAAATAAAATTTGTCTATTTACTATTCAATACACATAGGATTTAAATTTTTGTTATACTGAGAAAAAAAGCTCTTGTGTTGGGAAAATAACATTTCAAAAAATAATTAGTAGAAAAACCCACCAGTATAATGTTTTTGTCCTTTCAATGCCAGCGCAGATTTGGGAACATACTGAGGATGAAATTATAGACATCCACAGGTGAAATGTAAAAGTGTACCTTAAAGAAATATTTCCTTGTGATTGGAAATAGTTTTGAAATGAAGAAAACTGATTGGAGGTTGTCACAGCTGCTTTTGTGAATTATGCAAAGGGCATTATTATCCCCTTTCCCTCCCCCTCCCCTAAATTACTAAAAAATAAAACTATATTTATAATGTGCAAGACAAATATGGATTGAACATAAAATGTTTCACATTTTGATCTATAGTCTAAAAATTAACCAATACTTTGATCAGACTAATGAATGGAATGTTCGCATCCTTAATTATTAGCCAGTATCGGTGCATCCCAAAGCCCTTCCTGAAATGGGAAGACCCAGGTGGCCATTTCCACATTCGCTGGAGGCAATGGGTAGGAATTCACGATCGACATAACTGCCTTCCTGATCCACTGATCAGACCAGCCTTGAGCGCTCTGGGCGAGATGAAGGTCAGTGTAGCAGTTTTTGTCCCAAATTATAACCAGTGATCGAGTAAACTGCCATCAGCCCTATTATTACCAATAAGTAATCACAATGCATTAAAAAGTTACTTGCAATCCTGCAGAATTAGGCATAAGTTGTTGTAAAATAAAAAACAAACAAACCTGTTTGGTCAAAACTGGCAGTGTAAAGAAGGCAGCACTGGAAGTGTCTGAGTCATCTGTAATGCCAAGTACCCTCCATAAACTCTTAATGTGGTTAGGCTTTGGGACCCACTGCTTTGAAATCTTAGACGTATATACTTTTCTCATAGGCTCACACACCTAATTATCTTCACTCAGCCAAGTTGAACTTCGGCTTTAGCAATTCTTATACAAACTATGTCTCTGGGTCTACAGGACAGCATTAATAATTCAAACCAAACTAATAGACAAGAGACCACTTAGGTTTAGTGTTACCATAGCAGCCTTTTATAAGTTTACTAACAACTTTAGCCTAATCCCAATAAAGCCTGATAACAGTCATAAGAATTCATTAGGAAGTTTACTGGGGGCACCATTATACCCATGCCTTTACGAGTCCATATAGAGATAACTATATAGTATCTATGTATATATCTATAGTTAAGAGTGAATTTGGATTGCCTGAGTAACAGCTGTCTGGCAAACTGGACATGATGGCGTTCTCTTTTCACAGATCTTGTTGGCACATTCCATGCAGAAGAGGTTGTGGCCACATGGAACTAGGGCAGCAATAACTTCATTCTCAAAGCAAATCACACAGTCATGCTTGCGTCTTGATTCTGGAGGTGAGCTAGAGGTGGAGCCACCGTTGGAAGAGGAGTAACTATTGGTACCATTAGAAAAAGCAGGGATGTATATTGGAAGGCCGACATGGTTGCCTGTACTAGGTGGGTCGCTCCTAACCCTCCGAGCAAGTGGGTGTTCAATGCTCTCAGGAAATGTAGGAGACAGACGAGGAGTAGATGGCTGACTTCCTCTACGCTGCGTCTTCATGTTACCAGAAGGATCACTCCCGAAGCCAGAGAGTGGGTTAACTGGTTCAAATGGAGTCCAAATAGTTTGAGCAGATGTTGGTAAAGAGTCAAAGGCAGGAGAATCAACTGCAAGATCTTCTGAGCCAACAGATGGTAGTGTATCTCCAAACCAAAAGTTCCCTGTGCTAAATGGGCTTGTTGGACTAAAGTCA
Organism: Solenodon paradoxus; assembly: GCA_004363575.1. NCBI lineage: Eukaryota > Metazoa > Chordata > Mammalia > Eulipotyphla > Solenodontidae > Solenodon > Solenodon paradoxus. Next base: position 26,200 of record RJWH01003532.1, read on the forward strand.
GCCAGTCTATTGCTTCCAAAGTAGGAATCTGTGGAACCACTTCCCAGAGAACTGGAGCTATCATTTCGATAATTGGATATCATTCTTGCACGGCTCGGAGGAACTGGATTGGAGGACAGCCATGCAGAACCGAGCGTGCCACCTTCAAAGCTGACATCGGTACCGTTGTAGTGAAAATCATTCTCTTCATTAAGCTCAATATAGTTTCCTGTACGCATGGCAATATGCATTTCTATCTCTTCTCGTGCGCGATCAACGTTTTCCGGCATCCCTGTAACTTCGAAGACAGGCTCCTTATCTCTGCTTGGAGTTACTATGTATGTGTGGGTCTGCTGCTGAATTCTTTTAATAGTTGCTCCTTTGGGTCCAACAACTAATCCTACCACGCGATAGGGGACCCTGACTTGGACGGTAGTTTGACCGGGCAGATTAGGACTACACGACAGCCCTCCGAGGGCAGGGCCATTTTTGTTTCGAGATGCACGAATCATGGAGAAGTGCTCTGCAGCTGAGAGGATTTCTCTTTTGGCCATGGCAACATCTTCTTTTCGTCCGGTGACAACAAAGATGGGCTCTTCACCACGAACAGGAGTCTTGATATACGTGTTTGTCTTGGCTCTCAGTGCTTTAATTTTACAACCTGTTAGAAAGAAAATATTCCATATGAATCAACATCTACTTCAACGCTATTTACCAAGACACATCACAGAAAGCTCCCTTCAAGCTGAACATCTGCTGAGGGTCAGTTTTTTTGATCTTCATCATAAAAACTTCCCACCAGCTGTGAATAAAGCTTTCCCAATTCCACTAAGGCTCCTATATCCTTGGGCAGTCTTTCATTTGGAAAGAAGTGGTACCCTACTAAGAAGTCAGGCTTAATGCTTTCTTCCTCTCAATTAGTCATTGCAAATGATGCACCACTACTCAATATAGGTAACCATACCATGAATGGATTTGACTTTCAGAACATTATTTGCTATCTTGCAAGGGACTGGTGGCAAAGAAAAATCATTGATGTACACACGAGACATCTTAATATCTACTGTCCCACTTAATCTACGTAATAATTCTAAGAACTAGACTATCACACTCCATTTTTTATTGTTAAGCATAGAAAATTGTATAATTTGTCCAAGTTCACACAAATAGTAAATAGCAGAGCCAGAGTCACACTCAGTCATGACTTGGAATTCTATACTCCTGTTAGCCTAAGAAACTCAAATTTTGCCCAGCTATGCCACAGCAGCCCTCACACTGACATTCCCACTTAGCTGCCATTTAACTTAGTATTACCCTTGGCCTTCGTGAAACTCAGTGGACAACAACAGTACCACTGGCCAGCAGTCAGCTCAGTTTCGCTACTGTCAGCTGAGTTATACAGCTTTGCCAAGAATCAGTTGTGTTTATAATGCCCATTATGTTTATGCGAGTTGTACTTGTGTGTTAACTTAGCTATCGAATTTACTACATCAGTTTAGTGGAATATAAATGCAAAATGTACTGTACTTCTATAAAAATTAAGTTTTTGAAAATTCCAATAAAGATGAGCACCTGAATGGAGGGTAAAAGGGCTCATGGACTACATATGAATGAGAAGACTTTAAAAGCCTAGGGTAGACAAACAATAATTTTGCATTTACTGTAAAGTTCTCTCTAAATTTAAAAGAAACACACTGGAAATTGCATGGAAATTATATAGCACTAGATGTAGTTTTATTCAGGAAGGACTACGCTGATTGGTGGAACCATTCTCAAAAGGCCTCCAAATCCTAGATTTATGTAAGTTGAAATTAAAAATTAAAGACACACAGCTACAATTCTCTTATCAAATTTTTGGAGTAATCACCCATCAGTGACATTGTGTAAGAGTAATAGAGTTTCAACTGTAACTTAAAGTGTCAAATATACGACAAGGTGTAAAATGCTGAGGTTTTACCTTTCAAAGATCTTAACTAGGCAAGCCTTTTTCTTAAGACTTTTCCTTTTTTTTTTTTAACCCCCAATAAATCCAGAATGTACAAAAACTAAGTCTTTAGACATATAATTTATAACCTGCATAACTGTAGTTGTTTCTCCCTCCCACCCCCAGAGGAGAGGTGGTCTTGTCTCACTCTAATTCATTCTCTATATTCACTTTAGTCAGATGCTTTCTAAATAATGCACAGATCACATGATCACACTTTTTGAATCAAGTAATGGCTCCCCTTCTTCCACCATAAGGCACGAACAATTCCTCTTTACATGGTACTTGATTAGCTCTTACTGGCTTTCTCTCTTTCTCTCTTCTTTTCCCCTTCCTCGCTTCTTAAGCTATGTAGTAAGTTTCCATCATATCAAAATCCCTCATGCTCTACAAAGTTTCCTCTCTCTTGGGACAGGTTTATGGTTTGTGTCCCTCCTAGACATTCCCAAAGCACTGAGTGGCTGACTCTAAGTATATGCCATTGGGCGGTCATGCTACATTTATTGAAACAAAGTTTCCATATGAGAACATGGGGCCTTTCTTACTATGAATACTACTTCACACCTAAGCCTTTTTTTTTCCCCCCTTTACCTTGTTTTTCAAGACTTTCATATTCTGGACCCAAACTACTAATCCAAGGTTGTTGAAGGAGTGGATAACTTCAAACAAGCAAATTCAACACAACTTTACCCAATCTTCTATTGAACTTTTGGGTCTTAACCATACAGGAAGATCCAGTTCCCCTTTCCAACAAACTGCAGAACTTAAAAAGACTTTTCTCATTGCTGAATCTTAGGTACCTATCACAGTAACACTTCTGAATCAGGTTGATTCTAACCAAAAAGCCACATTTATCTGAGAATTCTGGGTGGGAGATTGGGAGGGGAAGAGCTAAAAGTAAAAGTGCAAGGCAAGCACTTACTGAAAAAAACTGATGAGGTAGGAAGGGTTTATCAAGAAGTCACTAGAAGAAGTTGAATTTATGCTACTGTAAAGCAAAGTTTTTATTATAATGGTGCTCTAAGTGTACATCTACAATGAACTACAAGCAGATTAAATTGATATGTAACTAATGAGTGTAGGAAAATGCTATATGGTTTTGCTCCACAACAGGAAATGAATTAGCAGACCAGAACAATAAAATCTCTGATCTACTTATCATCGATACAGGGCTCAATCTCCAGGAGGTACCTTCATTCAGTGTAGCAGGTGCTGCTTGGGGCTGAGAACTGACATTACTCTCCATTGGCTATATTTGGCCAAGACGGAAAGATACCTAATACATTCTGAAAGGGGCCACGTGAAGGCTTAACTGCTCTTACTACTCCCTCAAGGGCAGGTATTATTTGGACAGAGGAGTTTATAATCTGGGCTACAATTTAACAAGAAGGCTCTCTGATAGAATCATATTACTAATAAAGAGGATTCTAATTATCTCATAGAAAAACATTGGGCAATTTCTATTAAGGACGAAACTAGGGATGATGGCCCTTCTCAACTCTTACCAATATTGACCATAAGAAGGTGAGCTAAGAAACTTCTCCAAATAAAAACTTGAGACTATAAGCAGTTGTCAGTCAGTACCTTAGAGTATGTTTTGCTTGATATCTAATAAGCATATTATAAACTAAGAAAATACACCTTAAAGGTACACAGAACTCTATCTGGTGTATGGCTGGTACTAATACATAGGTATTTAACACTCAGCTTATTAGAAAGAAAGAAAATGAACTTTTGGCCATGGACCAATTCTGAGAGGAGTTTAATTACGTCTACCCTGCCCTTAAAGGCTGTTACTTAGGTTTTGCAGATCAGAGTAAAAAGGTAAAAGGCAAGATAGCAAAGCTAACCTTTAAAGACAGTATCAATAAAACACAAGTATTTCTTCTCTCTCCCAAATTTTACAGGACAGTTTTAAACATCGTAGCCTAAATACAAATTAGGACTACAGGAAACCTCAGTCAATAATATTTCCATAGGAATCTACATATTCTTAGTTCCAAACAACCAACACATTTCTAGGAGAGGAACACACACACACACGATTCTAAAGATGGGGACAATTTCAATAAGCAGGCTTTGGTGACAAACTAGAGCAGAAAATAAAGAGAAACCTGATATTTTGCAGGTGAAAGAAATTTTTTTGAAGTATTTTAGACTGAGTTTCTGTTTAGAAATTCAAAGGTATTTAAAAAGAGCATGGGAGAATTAATCATCTGAATAGCACACAACTCAGAAACCACAAAAATACTGATAAATTAGCACTTTAAAGAAATGGCTAATTTCTTTTTCACACACATATACATACACTTACCCTATAAATCAAAACCCAACAGAAAAACTGGTTAAACAGCTCACAGAAAGGAAAATAAACACGAAAACTGCCACTTTCACGGGAATCACAAAACCCTGCAGCAGTGCCAGCAAGAGCAAAGGACCCCTCACACTTAGCTGGTGGAAGTGGACATTCTAGAGGACAGCTTGCAAAATTCATGACCACCACAGCACTTTGTATCCTTTAACCCTACAGTCCCACTAACAGAAGTGCTTCTGTAGAGACGGTTTGCTCAGGTACAAAATGACCTTTGTATTTTATTAGTTACTTATCATTGTATTAGCATGAGGCTGGCAAAGCTAAATAAAGTAATACTATGCAATCGTAAAACTGGTTGACTTGGGGGTCAGCACAGGAAGGAGACATAGCTTTTACTGTATTTTTTTTTTTAATAATTTTTGAGTCACATGATGCAAAGAAAGGTTTTTCAAAGAAATGTGACAAGAAAAAAATCTAAATTAAATTGAAATGACACATTTTATTAGACTTAGTATATCAATTTGACTTTTGGTCAGTACTGGTATTATTTGATATTGTAAGAAAAAAAGCGGGTAAATGACTGCATAACCTCCAAGAGGAAATTCCAAGATGTGCAGTAGGCAGGGAGCAGAAGCCTAGCACAGACTACTCAGAGGTCAAGGACTGTGACAGCTCCAACAACTGTCATTGTGATTTTATCTTGTTTTGGAAGTAAATTCTCCAATTAGAGTCTCCAGCTTACTCCCACCCAGGGAGTGTCTGTCACGGTGCTAGAGCCTGTGTTTTACGCAAAGCTCTGCAGCTGCAGCAGAATTCCGGTTTTCACACACCCTGGCAGAGCAAGGGCTCTGTCTTCCTTCTCTAGAGCCAAGAGCCTCTCCTTCCAGCTGCTTTAGCAATTATGAGGGAGAGCCTGTGGCTGGCAAGGAGGTGGAAAGAAAAGGAATAGGAACGCGGGTGTATCTTCTCTCAAATGTGGCTTGAGATATGAATTGTGCCGCAATCAGCATTTTTCAAAGAAAGGGGCAAAGTGTGCAGTGGGCTGGATGTAAAACGCTCTGCTGGAGGGTATCACAGGAAAGTCTGAAACCATGAGACTCCGTCATCTTTAAAACCACTTTTCGTGCCACAAACATGTATAGTGCCCAGTGTAATGGTAACAAGAAACACGTGTAGAATTAGGTTCTGTGCAATTAGTCTCAATTAATTCATCTTGAAATACAGGGATATTACAGAGATTATGTGGGCAGGCCTGACCTAATCATAAATCCTTCAACAGCAGTTTTCTGTAGAAGGCCAACATCCTCGCCTATGAGGAAAGGGGATGGCCAGAACTGCAGGGGGCCTCTAGGTGCTGTGATGTAGGAGGAAAAGGAAGGTCTTGTGAACCCAAGATGGAAAGTGCAGTCCTGGCCAATCCCCTGATTACAGCCTCATCCTGTGCTAGGTCTTCTAACACAGAAACAAATATATTTGTGTTGCATTAAACCACTAAATGAGTTGTAACTTGTTATGAAGCCGTAGAAGTCACTCCAGAGTTCTTAAGAGTCCTTAAGGCCTTCACAGTCACTGCCCTAAGAGTTTGTTACTCTATTCCCATTCAGCACAAAACACACTGGAGAGCTCTCAATCAGAACTAAGCAGCTGCTTTCAGCAGATAGTACTTACTAAGCAGTCACAGTAAATATGGAACTGTCATTAGTTAAGTCTAGAAATCTCTTTTGTTCTTTAATTTTGCTTTATTTTGTTAATGCTACCATAATAAATGACCACACAGGGACTTCAATGACAGAGATTTTATTTTACAGTTCTGTAGGTCCAAAGTCTGACACGGATTTCAATAGGGCTAAATCAATGCGTTGGTGGGGCTGTATTTCTTTCTGGAAGCTTCAGGGGAAGATCTACTTCCTTGCTCGCTCAGGTTATCGGAAAAATTTAGTTTCCTATTGTTATAGGACTAAGCTTCCTGCTTCGTAAATCAGCTGAGGACCATTCCCAGTTTCTAAGGCCGCTCAGTCCTTCCTCCATCTTCAGAGCCAGCACCAGAGGGGAAAAATCCTTTTAAGCCTCAGATTTCTCCTCATTCTTTTTATCTTTTACACAGCTTTTAAGGACTCTTGATTGAAGTGGGCCCATCCAGATGACCTCTACAACTTCCCCATCTCAAGGTCCATGCCACAGCCGCAAAGTGTATTTTGCCAAGCCAGGTAACATGTTCACACATCCTGAGGTATTAGGGTAGACATCTTTGGGAGAGGGAAGTTTACTATGCCTATCCCATTATTTTTTTCCTTCCTTTCAATTATTTTCCCGTTTTGAATCAAGTATTTAGCTCATGAAAATTTAAAACCCAAAATAAGTCATACAATGCTCAGGGCAAATGGCTAGACAAAAGGGGTCAGAAAAAGTGTGAGGGTATCAAGTATTGAAATACGGTGAAGCTAAAATCCAAATAGATTTAAAAAATAATCTATCCAATGCTTGAACTTACTTATTCAAATATTAAATTCTCTATAAAGGTATGAGTGCTAACTTCCAGGTGACAGAAAGGAATTATAATTTTTGCTCTCAAGGAGTTCATAGTCAAGAAAGGAAACATTCATGCAAACTATACTAATATAATTGCTTTAATGAAAAGCCATACAAAGCAGTGGGAGCCTAGAAAAGGGAATGTTTACAGTGAAGGAAGGCTTCAAAATGACATGAATTCAAGCTGGAAGAAAGTGGTTCTGCCAGGCAGGAAGAGAGCAGAGGGCGGGCGAGGCCAGAACAGGCAACCAGCAGCAGAAGATGGCATCTTTAATGCCAGGCACTACTTCATAAGGTAACCAAAACAAGTTGTTTTTAAAGAAGCCCCCAATGTTATGCGAAAATGTTTCTCTTTTGTGTGTGTGTGTGTATATGTGTGTGACAAAGATAATTTTATTTTACAGAAGTCAAACTCACTATTTTTCATTTGGTTCATAAATTAGCTATATGTTATAAGGTTTTTTTTTTTTAAAGCTCACATCAAAACTGTATTTATTATGAGCATATTTTCACTCTGGGTCATTATATTCCTTTCTTCAAAAATTCCCTTTAAGTGGTTCTGTTTTGAAGGGGAGAGATCCTACTGGAAAATCAATGTACATACCTCCACACACATTTACTTTAAAAAAATGAGGAGGGGAAATGAAACTCCTTTTTGCTGTCAAAAAATCAGAACTCCTTGACCTGGTATTAAAACCATACCCTCCCCCATTATTAGTTGTCAATAACCTACACTCTCTCAGACATTAGCATCTCCCAAACATGTCTGTTTCTCTAGCTCTGCTCAGGTATTTCCAGAAGTAACCTGGAAAAACTTAACACCCCCCTGCCCCAAGGTTCCTCCCTCACATCTTCTGAGTAACAAACACTGCCGTTTGGAAAAGATGAGATTTATGAACTCGAGAAGACAAGCATAGGTATAATTTCTGTCATACACAAATCTTCCAAGGTCTAATTTAAAGAAAACAACCTTGGAGCAAAAAGCTAGACTGGGTTCTAATCTATTTCCCATTTACTTATGGCTTCAATGTTCGGTCACTCGACCTCTAGGTCCTTCCCAATGAGTATGTATTTTGACCAGGCATTTCTTCTAGGACATACAGTTCCTGCCTTTTTTCTGACATTTAAAACAAACATTTGGGACAATCAGATACTGTAATAATTCACATGTCTCTCTACACATACATACGTGTAAACACACACGCACATAAATTCTTCCTTAAGGAAAGGTAGGTTGAGCAATGGTTGGGAACACAGGACAAACTATATCAGTAATCAGCTTTGTGAGTTTTTTTTTTTTTTTAAACAAGTCATTAAACCTTTGTTTCTCCTTCATGGGTAAGGAACTATAATTAGATACTTCTCTCATTTGGTTGTTGTAAGAATTAAATGAACTAATGTATTTAAAATGCTTATTACAATGTCTGTGATTGAATTAGGTGCTCAGGAAAGAAGTTTCTTAGATCTACAGCACCCTATTTCAGGTATTTAATGAGTAAAATGAGTTAATATCTGGGAGACCAGGTTTAGCTTTCAAGTTACAAAAATTTCTAATATACTTTTCAGTTTTCCATGTTCTCCTAGATGTGGTCCCATTTAATCATCGTAAGAGTGCTCTAGGAAATGCAGGAAATAGCATCTCTGAACTGTTTAGGATCTCTCAGCTAGAAAGATTTCAAATCCAAGTCTTAATTTCACATTCCTTTCACTACTCTATGTTCTTTTCCTCTAAAAGTACATTATTTCATGTTTCATGATATATTATAATTAATGAGGGGTATATTCTTTAATGATTTTTTTTTTATAAAATAAGAAACTTTTTCTTCTTGGAATCGTCTAAACAGACTATACTCAAATGTTCCTTTAATTTTACAGGGACTCAATTTCAGTATTCTATCTTCAATGACTAAAGAATATCAGTTCAATCCCAATAAGAGAGAGTTTCTTATGCACACAATTTAATCCAACATTTAAATAAACTTTAGATTAGAAACACAATGTATTGCTAAATGCAAAATACAGAAATACTGGCTGGCTATCCTTTTCAGGGTTTGATTATCCATGTAGCTCTTCTAATTAGAATTCTTTGAAACTTTTCATTGAGAATACTGTCTCACTTTAAGTTACTACAGAATTTCAAATAGCTTCATTTATGTGATGTGAGTTTTGCTTAGTCAGTATTCATATGGATATTACCACCTTACATCAAGTAGCATCTACTTCCCTAAAAAACTCCAAACAACTTGAGCTTGACAGACACTTAGGTAAAAGGTTAGAGATAGATAGTCAAGGGGAAGAAAACCCCAATTACCAAAATATGGAAACGAAAACAATAACTAAATGGCCAAGTTTCTCATTCCAAAACTTAGTTCAATAGAAGATAAACAGGCACTTAGACTAACATCAGGATGCAAAGATGATTAAGACTTAGTGCTGCCCTCACTGATTTATATCAACTTCAAGCACCAAAAATTTCGTTTCTGTACATGTTTCTATATAGACAGAGATACCAATAATTTTGTTGGTTGGTGGGGATGTCAAATCCGCTATGTCCTTTGACATTTTGATTGCTTACTCTATCACTTACTGAGTGCTAGTCTCCACTGTATTCGCTTGAGACCCTGGAAAAGTTACTTAAACCTCCACAGATCTGTGTCCTTATCTGTGGAAATAAGAATGAACCAAATAGAACATACTTAATTTTCCACAGGGAGTTAAAAATATTTAAAGAATTTATTTCCTGATGCTAAAACTTAAAGATAGTGAAAAACATAAGATGAACTTAACAAAACTGGGAGAAGATATCATGTCGATAAAATTGGCAATTTGAAATCCGGTTTACTTTGGTATGACTTTAGGGATTCTTTTCTTTTTTGATTTTATTTTTTAAAGGAAAGCTGCAGACAGGAATGAACGTAAATAGGCAGGCAGGAAGGGAGAGAAGGAAGAAACATGTCATTTATTTTCATTTAGTTGCTCACTTTGGTTGACTCCCCTGGGCTGGGGTCTGAATCCTGGACGGCCCAGGCACTAGACCGCTGGGTCACCAGGGCACGCACGCCCTTAGGGAGTCTTTTTTTGAAAAAAAAAAAAAAAAAATCAGAATATTAGAGCAATAAGAGATCGTCTCGTTTACTCTCATTTTATACATAAAATAAGTTACACTTGAGATTTAGTTTAACCTCTTTAGAAACAATTGTACATGCAGGAAATTCGACACGCCTATGAATGAACTAGGAAAATAAGTTGAGAGAATGGTGTATTTAGAAGTAACGTTTATAATTTTCAGCAATGCTAGGCTGCTGTTTTCTGAATGCAACTCAATCTGTATGTAACCTTTCCTCACTTACTTAGACAAGAGGATAGAAATAGTTAACAGAAAGGCTTATATCTGGCCTTTCACTAAAGCTGAAATACCCCAAAAAGGGTACAGAGGTAGACTGACAATCTCCTTAACTGTGAATTTTTAAATTAGGCTCATGTCCTTTAGAGTATGTTAATAGAAACCTTGGAGTTACTTGTAAGGATACCACAAAATGCAGTCAGATTCACTGTAAATGATTCTCTTCCAGACTAGCTTAGCTTTTTATCAGGGAATTTCAAAAGCTCTGGCTTTAAATACACTTTTAAGACATGATGCAAACTTTGACAGTTCTTGGTTTCAAATACTATTCATTCAAATTACAAAAGAAATTGAGCGGTAAAAAAAATATTGAAAGCTTTTACCTTATCGAATCTATAATTTATTATCTCTATATTTCCAACTGTATAGAGAATCTATACTAATGCCAGTGTCTCAAACTTGATTCTCACAACAAATGGAGAGCATTTTGGGAGAACAAGTAAATGGAACAGGTTGCTTTCCCCCTACAAGAGGAAACTGAGACTCAGGTTAAGTAATCTGTACAAGGTTAGAGGTGAACCCAAGTCTAACAAAACAAGTTTTCTAACTCCAAGTTCAATGTCTATTCCTGGATATACTAAATGGTACCTGCATAAAGGTAGACGATAAGTCAAAGGATGGTGTGGTGGTGGTGGAGAGAATGGTACAGAAAAGTGGGTAGTAATACAAATCTCAATCCAAAATGAAAATATTTTTACCCTGGCAAGCTTTTATTGCCCTCCTTCCCATGTTCAAGACTAGCTACTTTATGCTTATTTTCAACTACACTGAGGTTTTCATTAAATAATTCTGTTTATTATTTTAAGGCCTAATCTTTTTATTCCACGGTACAACTTTACTTGAAGTAAAATCAGGTTTGCTTTCAGACAATTAATTGTAGTTTTTGCTTACTGGAGAAAAGGCACAAAGCATGACCCCATGAGCTATCCTTAAATCCTAAACACTGGCATGAAAGAGATTCTGTAATTATGCAGTGTTAACTTAAAATTTTGAATAAAGATTCAAAATATTCAAATGGCATTAGTCTGTGAACACAATTCAATTTGGTCTAGTACGGCTTGCTAATCGCAACATTAGAAAATTATTTTAAGACTTAAATATCAGATTCAAACTTTATAAAAATGTCTATATGGTACTCAATGGTAGCATGGTGAAAAGGTTAAAAGTAAATCCACGAATTCTGGTTGATAAGCCATTTGGTAAGCAATAAGATGCAGTCTGATTAAAAATATTGCTTTAAAATCACTTGAAGATAAAGCAGGTTTTAAAATAATTATCCATGATCTATTTGGGCTCACTAAAAGAACTTTTTAAAAACTGCAATTACACTTACTTATTTAGTAGCCTATGAATATTATTATCTTTTTTTCCAGTGAAGTTTAATTTTAAATTACAAATTCTACATGTCATAAATTCACAAATTACACGTAAAAGAATCTAACACTCGTATCGATCACAAGTACTGCTGTGGTAGTCATCGTGACTACCTCACTAGCATTCCGACTCTCCTGGTGGCCACAGGGCTGTAATGCACTTTCTTACCCTAATGTTAGGTGCAGCCAGATGACTTGCATTGATATGAGCAGATGTGGTCATTACTTTGGGGTCTAACGTTTAAAGACTGTCATGCTTCATGCAACTGGCTCGCATGCCTCTAAGATCAGTCAACGTGTGAAATGATGGTTGCTCCACTAACCGATGTCCCTGACTGAAAGGAGTAGAGCCCCTGTGAATAAGGAATAGCTTTGTTGTTTTAATATTGAGATTTGGGGAGTTTCTGTTTTCACAATCTAATTTAGCCTATCTGGACAGAAGTGCCAGGTAACTAACAGGCAGTCACAAACTGATTATAGGTTATATCATATTAGAAGAATATAATGGTGACACTGTTGTAGTCAAAAAAAAGATGAACAAAATTAAAGACTGAGTCCAATTAATTTCAAATTAAAGTAACATGCTTACCACTTACAGTTTCGTATGTCAATTTTTGTATTTATCATTCAGTCTCTAAAGGTATTGTGGATATGATTGTATCAGCTGTAGAAGAGAAATCTGAAGCTAAGGGAGTTTAAGTGACTTGTTCAAGATCATATAGTTACTGAGGGATAATTTGATTTTTTATCTTTTCCAATAAATCACAGCTTAACAGAGACTAGGGTAGTTTACAATACATATTTTTATATTAAAACATACATTCTAAAACATTTTTGTATTTAAAGGAAAAAATTAATTTGTAACATCGAATGTGTTAAAACCAAATCATCACTATATTAAGTTCTATCTAAATGAATTCTAAGAACAACTACCTACAACTTTAATGCATTACAGTGTTGAACGTTTTTCTAAATAGAAATCTAAGTAACAAGTCTCAAATACTTGACTCCATTTTAGGTTGTTGGATACCAGGGAAGAGAAAATACCCTGAATTATCACTTTATTTTCCTTTTTCTCCCTAGTGAATGAAAATAGTTCATTAGTCAATCAAGGCAAAAAGAAAGGGTGTAGAATATATACTCACCTGCAAAACAATTATAATAACTGAAACTTTCTTGATGGTACTTCAGCTAATAAAAAATAGTAATTAACTAAACTTAGAATTTTAAAGCCTAGAAAAGTTACAATACTTATTTTTTTAAATTGATATGTATACACATACAAATTAACTTTCTGAACTATAAATGTCCGTGAATTTTTAGCTATACCCATTAAATTAGAATATTAGAATGATAACGGTGTCTTCTGGGTAGGAGAAATTTACTATCACAAGTTAGGACAGACATTACTCCAAAATATTAACATTCCTCAGCAGGATGCTTCGATATTCAGGCAGCAAAGTAGAGTATAAAGAAGTTTCTGATGTCAAACTGGTTTAAATCCATGTCCCATTACTTGAGCAAGTAACCTTTCGGAATCTTAATTTTCTCCATCTGTAAAATGGGGCAACTACCTAGCAGGCTTAAATGGCAATGCTAAAGTAAAGCACCTAATAAAATTTCTTTCCATGAAATGTGTATTTCTTCTTGAATAAGGAACTGATGTAGCAAGACCATGCTTTCTCTTTTTCACCTGGACAATCATACATATTCATCTTATTTCAGCGGAATTAGAACTTGAAGACTGAACCACCCTAAGAAACGGGAAAAATTGTTACAAGAACACATTTAAGACAACCTGAAACAATGTATTGCTTAAAAAGTGACAATATACACAGTCACTGGAGATCAGTGGAGACAGCACTCAGAGGAAAACTTTCCAAAAGGGTCTCAGTGATTACATGAAAAATCCCGTGAGTGCAGGAAAAAAAAAATAGAACTCAGATTTCCCTTTCCACATCATTCATTAGTTTTTTACATATTGAATAATATATATCAACATACATATCATTCATACATAAATATTCAGGTATTGGGAGAACAAATTGTTTTTGAAAGTATATACAGTCAAAAGAGCTATAGAGTTAATATTTCTAGACTCTGAGGTTAGAGAACACACACTACAAATTAACTAATGAAAATAACTGAGGATGCATAATCTTAAATAGTAATATAAAACCCTGGGTTTTAAGTCTCTATAACAAGTACATTTATGACATTTAACATTTATTTATAATGTAGCTAATAAGAACAGGTATAGAGTTCTATTTTAATTCATTTTTGGTCTTACTGGGTATCAGTGACTGTACAAATTGGAACAAAGTCTGTTGATTTAAAAACTGTTAACCACTGTGTGTCTTGCAGATACCATATTTGAAAAAAGTTAAGTCTTACACTGGTTATTAGACTTACTCTCAATATCTGTATTCTAAAAATTCTTTGATTATCAATAACCTCTTTAGTTTCTGGCCTTATTTTATACAGTATTGTTGGTTTCAAATGAGATGAAAAACAAAAATGAGTTTTAACATTTGCAAATGGTCAGATGATATTGGGGAGTATAAATATGAGATCAACACTGTCAACTTTCATCACTATCAAAAGCAGGGGTTTATTGTTTTGAAATACACTAGAACCAGAGTCCATCTAAATGAGTTGCTAGTCTAGATGACTCAGTATCCATTTGTCCAACTCTGCTTCAAAGCTGAAGTCATAAATGTCTCCACCTGTGACATAATTATTTCTAAAATCAATTAAGAGATGTCAAACGGAAAATTATGATTTTAGGTAATGAATAAAATGGTAGGAATAAATAATTCTTCAAGGATAAACATTTAACACCCACAGCAAACAAGTGAACTGGGAAAAGGGACAGGAACTCTCCCATGGGGAATTATCATACCCTGAAAGGATGCAAACATTAGCAGTCACCCAGTTCTTGGTACAAGTGGGAAAGCATAAGTTTTATGACTGCTGCTGAGGGATAGGGGTGGCAAAGATGGTCAGTGACCCACTAGTTGAATGGTTCAGAACAGAAAAAGGGCAAGACTTTTTCTCTTAAGGTAAGACAGAGAATGATGACATACTTTTAAGAGTACTGTCAACTCTGGGAAAATATTAAGTGCAAAAGTAATCGTCAGCAATTTGTCTCCATGTCCTAAGACATAAAATAGATTCACATTTCCTTATTAACTAATAAGCAGAACTAAAAAGAAAAACTAAGACTTCATATCTCATTTGCTATAAATTAATAAATTGTACAAAATAAAAATGTGAAATGAACTCAGTTCACTTTTTAAATAATGGATTTGTATAAGATAAAAAGTGTGCAGTTAAGAATCATTGCGTAATGCTTCAAAGAGTATAACACAGAGGACGAAAGTTTGCATGACGTATAAAATATATAATCATATTCCTTAGTCAAAGTATGAACGTTCTTTTCGTTAGTCTAAAGTGTTACCGTAAGCACACTGAAGCCACTGGTACTGAGGAAGTGGCATCCTAGCCTGGCAGGAAGGACTTCTCATACTCTGGCCTGAACACACACCTCCCCAGCCCTTTTCCACCAATGTCCAAAGTATCAAAAATCCCCACAACTTTCCAATCACCCCTAGGGATAATTCTTCCACATCTATCCTCACATTGTTCCTCAGACTTTCTTCCATCTCCTTCTGCTAAAATCCCATCCATTCCCCAAGGTCTTTCAGAGCTGATGCTCTCCTGTGAGTGTGGTATGTTTTTCACACACAGTAGTAGTGCCATTCCATTGTTTGTTAGACTGTTACCTTCTTAAAGACAGCAAGTTTGTCTGAATCCACCTCACAGTCCCAACTGCTGTAAACTTAATGCCTGGCAAAATGCAAACTTTACACCTGGCAATCCTTCGATGTTCAAATGAATGATCACCTTATTCTGAATCTGCACATTAAGATATTAGAATTTTATCTTATGTAAGATGAAACAGTTCTCTCCTGATTATTATCCTAAGTATTGCAAGAGCATACAAGGTATATGCGACTAACTTATTTACCAAACCATAGGAATAAACTCAACGGAGTGGCACAAGCTTTGACAGTACCTTTAAGGACCAATCATCAGACAGTGTGAAATGAGCGATCTCCTCTATCCAGGTTTCTGAGTTTTTATTAAAATCCTAGAGGTAAGGAATGAGCCAACTCTGATATCTAAAACCACCATTTCGACAGACCTCTTATTTACGTGTACTTTAAGACAACTTGGGAAAGATGAGATCATTTCAGCAGCAGCGCCATCATTTCTCTTCATTTGACCCCAGCAATGCTCTCAACCTAACAGTAACCGTACTGTAAGAAGGTTGATGTAGGTAATATTTACCCTTAATAAGGGGGGGAAAGCTCCCGAAAGAGCAAAGGACCTTCCCTAAAAATGTCGGATACTCCGGGCATCCCCTTCCCCCACCTTCACAAATCTACTCCAGGAATCTGAGACATAGGTCCTTTGTCTGAACAATGTGGGAGGAGTCTGCAGCACTGGTGCGCTGGCAAGTAAAGAGAATTTACTGAAAACTGTATAAACGCATAAAGTTCCTTAACTCAACGGCCCTGCTGTTCAATTTTCCTTCACTAAGTACGGTAAAGTGTTCTACACGAGAGCCAAGGTACCTTTTCGAGTTAAAATCTATCAAAAGGAATCCAGGAAGATCAACAGTGCGTTAGGCTGCTCCTGAGATGCTAAGTTTACACGAACAGCGGAGAAACGGCGGGTGGTGGTGGTGACACCCGCCGAGGGATCGTCCCTCTTCCCTTTCGAACGAGGTCTTTCTACAAGCTACCATCTCTGTCAACTTCTACACATAAGCAAGGCGGTCGTAAGGGAAGCTGAGCGCTTCTATCAGCCAGCTGTGCAAACTTGCACTCTCGAAGCTCTGCCTGCCCAAGAGTCCACACCGACCCGACCTTTTCCCACCTCACTGAGGTTTCTGGTGCCAAGCCAGCCTGGTGTTCCACGAACACAGCCCAAGTAAAGTGAACACAGCCGGATGGGGTGGCTCGAGAAACTTAACACCTTCATCCTGCAAAGCGAGCGGAACATCCTGGGTTTTTGCAAGGTGACCCATCTTTTCATGCCGACAACTCTGGGCTCCTCGCGGACCCCTTCACACGGTGCACTTGGGGCACTCGCCGGGTTCGCTTTTTCCGCCTCAAGCTCAGTTCTTTCGTCTCCCTACCCACGCCCGGGGCCATGCCCAGCTGGACCCACCCTCCCCTCACTCACCCTGGCGACCGACAATCTCCGCGACGTGCTCGGAGCTGGGTACCGGGACGCACTCGGTGGTGTTGACGCTCTTCCTCCGAAGCAGGGCCGCCTGCTCCCCGTTCAGGGCCGCCGCCGCCGCCGCCCCGCAGCCGCCGGGGCCGTAGGCGTGGGACAGCATCGCCGCCATCATGCCCTGAGCTTCGTCCCCTCCGTAGAGCACCCCCGCCGCTGCGGCTGCCGCGGCCGCCTCCCGGGCATCGAAGCCAGCGGCAGGCAGCAGCACCGAACCCAGGGACCCGCCTGGGAGCGGCTGGGTCTGGGAGGCGGCGGCCGCGGGCGGCGACAGCAGCAGCAGAGACGGCCGATCCTCCTCCTCTGTCTCCTCCAGCTCCTCCTCCTCCAGCAGGTCTCCGTCCAGCTCGGCTTCCTCCCCCTCCTCCTCGTCCTCCTCCAGCTCCAGCTCGGCTGCCTCCGGAGCCCCGGGCCGGGCGGGCGGAGCCCGCTCCTCCGTAGACAGCCCCGCCGCCCGCCTGGCCTGGCCCTGCGCCGCCGCCGCCGCGGCCCGGAGCGCCGGGGTGCTGGGCTCCGCCGGGCTGGGGTCCTCGAGGCCTAGCGCGGCCAGGCGCTCCCTTAGCAGGAGCCCGTCCCCCTCGAGCTCCGGGCCGCCGGCGGGCGGAGGCAGCGGCGGCGGCGGCGGCGGCGGCGGCGGCGGGGGCGGCTGCGGCAGGGGGGCCGGGGCCGCCGCCAGGGCCAGGGCCGCGGAGCTGCCGCTCGGCATCGCGGCAGCGGCTGTCAATGGCGGCGGCGGCGGCGGCGGCGGCCGGGTCAGGCGCGGCGGGCGGCGAGCCCCATGGCGGACAGGGCCCCGGCCCTGCTCAGCGCGCAAACACCTTTCCTCTGGGGAGGCGGCGGGGCTGGCGACCCGGCCTGAGGAGCGCCAGGGCCGCCCGGAGACCGGAGAGGGCGGGGTGGAGGGGCTGGGGAAGGAGGCAAAGGTAGGTAACTAGGTGGGTGGGTGGGGACGGCTGCGGGGCGGGCTGGTGGAGGTGGCAGCGGCTCCCCTCTCAGGGTTTCTTTTGTTTCATGGCCTTAACCAGCCCCCGGCGCGCGCGGCGGCCGCGGCGACGCCCCACGCCGCTCTCCGAAAGAAGCCGGCGCGTTCTGATTGGCCGCTTTTAATCTCTGGGAGCCCGCCCTCTCCTGCCCGCAGCCTTCCAACTCCTTTCCTTAGCCCC
>RJWH01003532.1:44351-149020 GCA_004363575.1 Solenodon paradoxus
ACGTCACTCTTTGTGACGTGCCTAGGTGGGGGCGGGGAAAAGGAGGCGGGACGAAGGTGCCTTGGCCGAGGCTGATACCCGGAGGGGGGGTGGGTTTCCGCGCAGGCGCGTGCAGTCTAAGTGCACACCTGATTTCTTCCTTCGCCTGCATCCCTCTGCCTAGCTAGGTCCGGTCGCTGGGTGAGCAGCCTTGGAGTGGAGTGTAGGCACGGCTCCAGGAGTATCGTTTCCCCCGGTTGAGGAAGAGATTTGTCTTTCAGGGTAAGGGCCTAAGGAGAGTCATCGAAGGAAGGGCCAGGAAATGTCCTCGTGGGGGTGGTTTCCTGAACCGCGTGGCTCCTGGCCCTTCCCTGTACAACCTGGGAATAGTGAAGGCACCTCCCTCCCACGCCCAGCTGGCCGAGCTTCCCTTGCGAGGCCAGGGGGTTACATCAAGAGCCTTGAAATACTATTAGTTCTTTGGAGCTTTTCAAGGAAATTAAGTAATTGTTTCCTCCTCCAAGATGCTCTTCTTATAGGGTTGTCCAGGTGATTCTACACAATGACTCTTTAAATAGCCTGTTTCTTCCATCTTCAACTACACCACCACTGCGCTCCCGAACACACACACACACACACACACACACACACACACACACACACACACACACTTTTCAGTACATTTGGAGTCTCTCAGGTTGGGTCTTAACCACCAGCATTTTCCTATGGAGCCTATCATGTGAGCAATATACTACCCTACTTAAATTACACAATTTTAATAAATAAATTCAATATATTCAAACTTTCTGCATTTAATCAATATAAAATTACCGATGTATACTTTATCACAGTTTTTGAAAATGGCTTGTATATTACACTTAAATTCACAGCTTCCTTCATCTTAGCCATGTTTCAAGTACTAACTCGCTCTTGATTCTTGAAATATAACTTAGGGCCCTTTCTTTATTAGATTTATTGTTCCTTGCTGCCTCGAACTTGTTTCTTGTAGCTTCAGTTGAGTTCCTACTTTTCTAATTGTTGAGGATGTGAGTATTCCAAGAGAAAGCTAAACTTACCTCTGTCTCTGTTTTGTGCTCTCATGACCCAATCTTAAACCCTACCCACCCCCATCTATTTAAAGAACCAGAGAATTTTAGCCAACACTAAACCTTTCCTGTTACCCCAGGGTTTCCCTAATTCTTATCTAACCCTGTATGTTAATTCTTTGACAACTCTCATAGCAGTAGGCTCTCAAGCAGTGATTTCAACCCTGATTGTGCATCAAAGTCAAGAAGGACTTTAAAAACAAAGATAAATGCAGAACTGGGAGAGGCACACATGGGCTAGTGGATGTAGTAGACCTGGATCTGCAGTGGGGATATGGACATGTTTTTAAAAAAGCCATACAGGGAAGCTCAGGCAAGGTAGAAAACACTGATCTAGGATGTGAGTTGGGGTTTACAAAAGGAATCTTGCCATAAATAATACTGAAAAGTGATCTTTTTCTCCCCTACCTCCCCAGTTAGGTCCAGTTTTCACCAGTTCACTGTATCTACACCTTTCTTTGTGATAGACCACCAGAACATAATATTTCAGGGTCTCTTAAAAATGCTGAGTCTTTTTTTTAATGTACCAGTAAATAGCTCTGTAACTAGACATTTCCTTGCTAGCTGATATTTCAGTTTAAACAATAACCATTATTTGAAGGAAAGATCTTCTAGCAAAGCAAATCTCATCAAGTAATACATGCAGTGGCCTATCGCAGGATATATTGGTCTTTGGGAGGAAATTCGTAGTAGAATTACAAATCCGCTATAGTCCCTGGTGGCTTGGGTGCAGTCCCATGTACATCCGAAGGTCCAGGGCTCAAGACCAGGGACCAAGGGGAACAACAAATGTGAACATCAAAATAAAAATAAAGTGCTTCTCTTCTTATTCCTCTCTCCTCCTACCTGCCTGCCTACTTGCCTTCATTCCTATTTATATGTTTCCTTAAAAAAACAAAAAAGAATAACAAATGAAACTCAGTTTTCTTCACTTCTTTTCGTGAGTTGTCATTTAACATTCACCCCTTGGTCTCAACATCTCTTCCCAAGGATCTAAAGTAAAAACTGTAGTGAGAATAATAGTTCACTATACATATTTGAGAGTGGAAGATAAAGAGAATAGATTCATGTGGATAAAATTCCTTCAGCTAAGATTAAAAAAAAAAATGCTAAGTGGCTTAATTTAGGTGTTCATAGTCTGAAACTTGCTTTCTGCTTCATTCTCACATAATAAATGAGGTTTCATAAGTTCGCATACACAAATATATACATTCATGCATTAATTTCTATTCAATCAATATTGTGATTTATGAGTAAGGCAGGAGATATTGAAGCTCACGGACATTCCCATTTGGGTCTAAATTTATTGTCTTGTATTAAATCTTGTTTAGCAAGCAAATTTAAGACTGGCTTTTGCTCTAAATATAAGGCTGGATTCTTTCATTTAGATCCATGAAACGGTTGGATCCCTTTTACCCTCCCCCAGCCACATACACCACTAATTTGCACCTGAATGTTTCTCGTTCAGTCCTGTGCTGCTGTTTTTGACTTGTGTTGATACACTGAGGCACAAAAGTTGTTTTAAGGATTTTTTGGACAAAGAGAAAACTACACACTTGGCTACATTTTATCCACTAGCAGGCAGACTGCTGAACTGGCCTTTTAAATCTAATCATAATGATATTAAAAGTTGGAGCAGCTGAAAACTAAACAAAGGTTATCAAAGATGTGCTAGTAAGAGAACTGAAAATTAGGCATTTTGAAAACAACGCTGTGTAAAGACTGTCACAAAAGTGTGATGAAAAATTCTGCTAAGACCCTCCCTTAGAACCCCAAACTAAGTATCTACTTGGTTTTAAGTTTCTTTAGGGTAGGATGTCCCTAGTTCCAAGGTAAGTCTAATACCACAGGAACAGGAAGGTGAACATGTCATTGTAAAATGGATCCCAATTGTCCAGGAACAAAGCCCCCTACCCTGAACTCCAGCATTCCACAGTTGAGTATCATTCTTTGGAGTTCTTGAAAGTGTTCTTTAAATAGGCTCAGATCTCTTCTGTATTCACAGAAACTCATTCTTGAAGGCACATCCGCCTCCTGTTCTCATCCCCTTTTTACTCCAACTTCTCTGATAGCTGTCTGTTCTCTTTCCTTAAAGCTCACTGTGATTCAGCCACTGAAATTATTTTCATTATTGTCATTCAGTCCACTGAGAACTTTTTATCCTTTTCTAGCTTAACTGATTCATGGCAGGAGTTGACACCGTAGATGGCTCCTTAAAGCATTCTCTTCCTTTTCCTTCATTCCACTTTCCTTCCTACCTCCCTAGTCACACATGCCTTGAAAGCTCAGAGTCCTTTACCACTCTGGCTATCTATCAAGGATCTGTCTTGGGCCTACTTTCTGTTTAACTCCAGACTCTCCACTTAAAACCTTACCCAATTCCAAGATATGTTACCTTGTTGACAGTTACCAAATTTATATGATTCCTGATCTCGCCCCATTGAGTGCCAGATGCATAAACCCAACTGTTCTATGGATGTGTCTACTTGGCAATTCAAATTCAACTTCAAGTTCAACTTCCCCACAACAAAATCTCCTTAAAATCTGCTTTTTTAAATTATTGGATAATACTATTTTCTACTCAGTTTCTTTTGATCAAAAATCTGGTCTTGACTTCTTTAACCTCCATAGTCAGAAAGACTAAGTTCCTTTGGCTACACTCTTAAATCTCAAATTCACATATCTTTCTGCATCTTTACCACCATTACCAGAATCTAGACTATTACTTAGATCATGGACTCTTATAATAGTCCCCAAACAATATTTTTACATTCATTCTTGCTCCCTTCCAAGCCATTCTCTATGTTGCAGTTGGATGATTTTTATTCAAGTTTACTCCTTCTACTTCCCTTCTTAAATCCCTCTTTGTGGTCCTTAGAATAACATCCAAATTTCTTAACTTACAGGATCCTTTGCATCTGCGCCCTATTTACTTCTTTAGCCTCATATCTTGCCAGTCTTTCTCTTGCACTGGCCTCAGCTACAGAGGTTTAAAGTGGCTTTTCATATACTCTCCATGCGCTTATTATGACTTCAGGCCTGGATTATTGCTTTCATCTGCCTTTCTTAGCTAAATCCCACTTTCCCTTCCTCTGGGGTATCTGCTTCAGTCTTCTGTGTAAGGTTAGGCGTCCATGTCGTAGGCTCCTATTTATCCCACACACATGAGCAACACTCTTCAAACCTTCTTTAACTGCACCTCCTTTCATCTTTATAAACCCAGTGTCAGCGTAGTCCCTGGCACATAGGAGGGCTGGTATGTGTTCGCCGATGATAAAATGTATATTCAAATAAACAATACTTCATTTGAGCTTTGGCTCATTTTTTTCAAACACTCATAATCTGCCATCAATATGCCTCTACTTATGCTGTTTTTTTCCCCCAGATTCCCCTCTCTGTCTGCCTCCCCATCTCTACCAATGTTGAAGCCTAAATTGAAATTCAACTTATAATAGACTTTCCTAATCAGTATAATTTTAGCTAGAATCTTCCCACCTTCTCCCCAGGACAATGCACACTGAGGCAACACATTTTACGTCTGTCTTCTAAATGCTTTAACAGCTCCTTGAAGGCCATCTCTGGATTCCTTTAGACTTCACAGAACCTGTGACATTAGCTGGCTAGATGTTCACTGAACCCACCTCATCTCCCTGCCCACACGGCTAGACTACATTTTCCTGGCCCTCATTGCAGCTGGGAGTAGCCATAAGATTGAGTTTTACCAGATATGCACCACTGGCAGATCTTGTTCTGAGAAGTCTCTTACACATGTCTCTTGCACATTCCCTTCCCATCTGTATGTACATGAGAATGATGGTGACTGTAAAAGTCACTTGTAAAAGCTGTCAGAGCCATATGATGAAATGATCCTGAATCACCATATGGAAGAGTGCTGCCTTATAATCAGACATATCTGTTTTAGGCTTTATGTAAGAGAAAAAAATTTAAATTGATGTTAGTTTATATATCTTAATTAATGTTAAACACCAGGTTAAAAGCTTCTGGTTGATAGGGAAACAGTACAATGATCAGGGATTAAGAGGGAGTGAGGGACACACAGCAGGAGCACAGAGGATTTTTACGGCAGTGAAACTATTCTGTATAAAGCAATATAGGTGGATACATGTCATCATATGTGTCAAAGCCCATAATCTATGCAGTACCCCCAAAAAACTCTAATGTAAACTATGAAGCTAATGTAATCCTAATGTAAACTAATGATTTTGAGTGATACGTCAATGTCACTTCATTGATTAAAACACATGTACCTCATAGTGCAGAGTTGATAGTGAAGGAGACGATGTGTAAGTGTGGAGTCAGGACAAACATGGGAACACACTACTTTTGCTCAGTTTTGCTGTAAACCTAAAACATTAAAAAAATAAAGTGTGTTTATTAAAAAGCATAAAACCCCTGTTTTATGCACTGGTAATTCGTTGAATACTCATGATGTGATCACAAAGTACTGGGGACTGTCCCACTTTGTGGGACAGAGTCTGACAGTATTTATTTAGACAGAGATCAATACACTACAGTGACACAGCAATTCTAAATGTGTGTGCCCCAAACAGGAGTTTCAAAACAAACAGAAAAACAACCTGATAAAATTGAAAGGAGAAATAGATAAGTCCCCAATTATAGTTGGAGTCTTTAATGCTCCTTTGTTAGTAATTGATAGAATTGCTAGAAAATTCAACAAAAAATGCAGAACTGAATAACACCAGCAGCTAACAGGCTCTAGCAGATAATCAGACTATTCTAACAACAGCAGAACACACGATCTTTCACAAGCCCAGGCGACATCCATATATGTAGACCATATCCTATAAAACATATTCGGAAGAATTAAAATCATGTTATTTATGCTCTCTGACCATAACAGTGTTAAACTAGAGATCAATAACGGAAAAAGAGTAAGAAACTGAAAATTATATAAAAAAGAATCACATATCACCACCCAGTGGCATTTATTTTAGATGTTTATGCCTGGTTCAATGTTAAAAGTCCATCAATTGAAAACATATGTTCCCACAAAAACTTGCATAAGAATGTTTATTGCAGTATTATTTAATGACCGAAAAACAGAAACCACTCAAATATTAGCAGCAGATGAATTGTAACGAAGTGTGGTCTATCCTTACAGTGGAATATAATTTAGCCCAAAAGTGAATGAAGTACTGATATATGCTACAACACAAAGCCTGGAGAATATTATGCTAAGTGAAATAAGTCAGTCACAGAGCCACATATTTATGACTCTGTTTCTGTTAATATCTAGAATAAACAAATCCAGAAAATCAGAGCATATTAGTGGTGGCTAGGGACTAGAGAGTAGGGTAAAGAAGCTGAGTTACTGAAGCATACAGTTTCTTTCTGGGGCAAGGAAAATATTCTGGAGTTGATAGAAATGGTTCAAAACCTTGTGAATATATCAAAACCATGGAATTGTACACTTACAGGGGAATCATATTTTATGTTCATTATATCGCCAATAAAAAACCAATTAATGTAATTTACTATATCAACACTCTAAAGAAGAAAAATCGTATTCTATTAATGCAGGAAAGCATCTCACAAAATCTCTAACCCATTCATGATAAAAATTCTCAGAAAACTAGAAATAGAGGAAAATATCTTAAACTTAAAGGAAATCTACTTACCTCCCCCTCCCAAGACCCTATAGTTAACATGGAGAAAGACTGAATGTTTTCCCCTAAGTCAGGGAATAAAGCAAAGATGTCTGCCCTTACCCTGCTGATTCAGCATAGTACTGGGAACTTAAATCAGAGCAGTAAAGCAAGAAAAAGATGTAATGATACATAGATTAGAAAAGAAGCAATATTTATTTAGATGATATTACAAAAAATAGAATTGAGAATCCAGAAGGGAATGCAATCTTTAATAAAAAGTTTTAGCTTTCAAAAGGAGAACTACCAACACAATTCATCCCCAAATTCACAGGGTATTAGTGAAAGAGATTCAATGTAAAGGAGTAGTTATCATAAAAAAAGTACAATCAAGAAAAATAACATAGGCGCCAAAAAGTTGGGAAAGATAAAGTTCAATTGGCTAAAAAGAGTTAAACCTATTGAAACAAAAATAATCTATGACATATGACAAAGTATATATGACTAAAAACTGGTAAAACTAGAAAAATTAAAGAAGAAAATGAAGTTGGAGGAAAAAGGAAAATATTGAATTTGCAATAAGTAAATAAATATTAGTTGATAGACTAAAGAAGAGGTCTTTATAAATTGAGAAAAGAAATCTGATAATACATTGCAAATAAATAACATGATTTTATGTTTAATAAGAAATCATATAAGAAACTTGATATAAGTTGATTATATTTAATTTATGGCCTTATGTTAGATATCAACATGGTTTGAGATTCTTTACTCTCCTCTATTCTAATCCACTTCTAATTATCTACCTGTCTTTAAAATATAGTCATTGTAAAATCTTGGTTTTCTGAAAGACTGAGATTTATCATTTCAGAAATCTGCATCTCTATCACGAAGTTCTCGGCCATGGACTCTTCTGGGCGCTGGGAAACATACCACACAAAGAGGAGCTTCACAAATCACTTATGCCCCCCGTGTCTCAGTTTCTTTATTGATAAAATATATGCTCATTGATTCAACAGAGAATTATTTAGCTTTAACTATATCTCAGGCATTGTTCTAAGTATTTGGAATACATTAATACATAAAAGAAAGACCACTGTTCCTATGGGATTTACATATTCTATAAGGAGGACACATGCATAAATGTAATACATAAGTAAATTATAGTATGTAAGAAGGCAATGATGCTACTTAAAAAAGAAACTGAAGTAGGGTAGGGCAGAAGGATATGACGAAGGGGTCTGGTGCAGTTTTAAACAGAGTGAGCAGGGCAGCCTAACTGAGAATGAGCCGTTTGAGCAAAGACTTGGCCGTGGAGTTAGTCAAGTGGCAACGTGGAGGAATAACATTCTAGGAAGCGCAACCACTCAGAGCCAAGGTCCAAGCTGAGAGCGGATTGTGTGGGGCTTTGTAGGCCACCTGGAGAACTTTTGTTTTACTTGGGTTTTAACAAAGAAGTGATGTTTTCAAAGATATTGAGAATTTTGACTGTAGGAGGCACAAATGGAACAGGATTATAAGAAGCCATAGGATTCAGGATCTATTTTTGAAGACAGTGCCAGCTGACTCTAAGGTTTTTGCCTGAACCACTGGAAGGTTAGTGATATCACAGTGGGGAGACCTATGGAGCAAGTGTGAGTATTTCCAGGGTTTCATGATCATGGGGGGCTTCTGTGGTGGCTTGAACCCAAATATTTCTTCTCTGATATCATGTTTCTTACCAGTTCCTCTGACTGTCCTCTTCAACCTTGCAACCCTTTCACTACTTCTTTAAAGGGAAGGAGACCAATGTGATTTTCTAGGCAACCTATTAGTTACTCTCTCTATTTTAGCACTTAATTGTAAATATTTCTGCTAAACTTCTCCCTCAGGATAAGGATACAGATTCTTGAAGTAGAATCTGTTTAGGGGAGGCGGAATCTTCCTAGTACTTCCATTCTTTTTCTTGAAATATTTTCATAAGATTAATTTTTCTTAATTCTTTTTCTTAAAATCATATGTCTAATAATTTAATTTTTAGAAGCAAATGTGATGTCCATTTTGCAATACTAGATAGAGGTAAGGGGGCTATGGAAGCATTTCTTCTTGTTTGTAGCAGAATATTTAAACCTTAACCAAGAAAACCTTTTTTAAGGATGAGCATAAAATACACACTTTTCCATGTCAACCAATCTTCGACCTTCTTTATTTTGAGTCATAGGTTAGAATTATTGAGTTTATAGTGGGTAGAATGAGTTTTCAAATATGCCAACTGTCCACCTGGGGTGAGGCTATTAACTTATTTTATTCAGGTTGTTGCATAATTGTGATAGAAGCATGGTCCCTGCTGTCAAGTTTGCACTGAAGTCGTTGCACAGCAAAACTTCCCCCACGGCTGCATTTTTATGTTTCACTTTCAGACTGTTGGTGCCAAAGGGGCAATTAAAATTTGTGAATAATGTCTGTTTCCCCCTTGATAAATATGTGAATGGCCTGCAGTCTGTTCATATTCATGGCAAGGGATTTTAACAGGTTATTGTGTTAGGAACAATGTGAATGCAAATTGTAAACACTTATCATCTCCAAAATTCCATGCAATTTCTAAAGTATGTCAGTTGAAACAGATGCTCTAAGAATCCCAAATAAAACCATCTTTAGATGATTCCTCCACATTCTCCAAAGACATGTTTGTCTCCCCATAACTCCTATTTATAATATCAAATAATATTGTTAAATCTACTAGAGAATAGTAATGGAGAAAAATTTAATGGAAGGGCCTCTGAAATGGATCCTTGTCTGTTGATGCTTTGAACTATAATTAATGTATATCAATAACACCTCCTATATACTGGAATGTAAAGGAAATTTGCCCTGCATGTTTATTAGCATGGTTATTAGGAGGTAGAGAGAATTTTCCAGGGTGTTAATCTGCAATTTCGTAATTTTATAATCCGTCTGATTTTCACTCACACAAATAAATCACTGTTTCTAATAGGCAAGTCCAAAGATTTAAGAGTCTTAAAATCAAATAAATATTTTGCCAAGAGGAGAAAACTTTACCAATTATTGTGTTTTCTAGTACAGTAGCTTAGAAGAGACAGAGATCAACAAGTCGGTTGATTAATTTCTTCTAATAAGATCTTGTAATAAGCATATGGGGAGTACAAAGGAATACAACTCATGGACTTTGACTTCAAAGGGTTCACCATCTAGTTGGTAGGTTGGTCAAAAATTAAAATGTATGCAGGTATAAAAGAAAATTTAATAATCAAATGGATATCAGAGAAGACATTTTAGACATTATGAAAGAAATATTTTTCTGAGATAATCATCAAAGATTTTATAGAAGAAGTGAAATTAGGCAGAGACTGACGGGAAGGGAACTCTAAAGAGTTGGGAAGACAGCCTACTGCTGAGTAATATCACATGGAAAGAAAGGGAGTCAAAGGGAAGCTCGAAGGCTTTGGAGGCATGGTAGTAGGTCAGGGAGGTAAGTTTAATTAACACGAAGAACAGATATACAGCAATGAGAGGCAGAAAAACCTGGACATTTGAGAAAGGCTCAGGGGTTTAGATGCCACTGTGGGGGGGAGGTTGGTTTCTTATGCAAGCATTCAAGCAGAATAGAGACTAAATCCCTTCTCTAATCCCACAGATGAACAATATGTCACTTAATGATTTAACTTATTTGAACCTCAGTGTCTCTTCTATCCAGTGGCGATTAAACCTACCCAGCAGCTATGAGGGCTTCACAAAATTAGATCTTCATGGTCACATCCGCTGTCATCTCATCTCTGGTGTTTGGATGGGACAGGGAGTCTACAGTAAGGGCTGTACTGAGGAAGACAGCATCACTGAGGGGAGTATTAATTGTGTGATTCTGTGCAGGATGGACTGAGGAAGGAGAGCATGTGTGCGCTGGAGGCGAGTGGAACCAGGACGACGTGTCACTCACACTACACATAAAGACTCGGGGTCCTGACGAGCTGTACTGGCTACAGCCAAGTCAGGAGAAACGATGAAGTAAATATCAGAAGTAAAGGATGAAGGGATTTGGTGAACACAGAGTCAAATGGAAAAATTAAATTCAAAGGAAACATTCCTAAATTTCAGGATGAAGAAAGAAGCATCATACTAGTAGAAGAAAGTAGTAAAGAAAAAAAATGGATATTTGTGTTTTTTTTTTGGTTTGACTTTGCTTGCTCAGTGCCCTTACCTACTCTTTCTTTTGAGTTAGTGACTTTCTTCTGTCTTTGATGACAGATCTATGACTTGGCAAATCAGAATCCTTTATGTTCTTGGCACAATGATTGGTTTGGAGGTGAGTATGTCATAAGGCTGGGCCAGCCAGTATCCTATCCCGGCATTTTTCTGCCTGATGATGAATCCTCTTGGCCTCTCTGGATATAGAAGCTAGAAGGATATCAGTCTGGGGAAAATTGATGGAAGGAACATAGGTAGTCAAATGGAGACCACAGGAGATTAAGGAGCAGACTTAAAGGTTTGGTGATGTTAAGATTAGCTTAATGTTCTAAAATCTACAGAGTTGCCTTGATTTCTGAATCTCTTTTTTAAATTTCTGTGAGCTAACTGCTTCCAATAAATTCCTTCCATTTAAGTGATTATGTCATAGACACCAATAGATCTGACTGTACGAAAGTTAAAAGTGTAGGTAAACAAAAATAGAATGAACAAAATCAAAACAAATGAATAGGGAAACATTTTCAACAAATTCAACAAGATAAAAGGGTAAGTATTCTGATTGCATGGGGTTTATACATTAATAAAAATATTATTCTAAGGGATAAATGAGCAGAAGCATAAACAGGTCATTTGCAGAAGATAAAATGCAAAATCATTAAAGTCTGCCTCAGTAATAAGAGAAAAAGAAATATAAATCAAATAATAAGATATGTTATTTCACTAATCAAATCACAAAGGCAAAAAATGTGTTAATGATACTTGAGTACAGTATGTGTGCGTACGTTTGTGTGTATTTTCTTGAGTTTCTCTGCTTTAAGTATCAAGAGCCTTAAAATTACCCTTTGATTGAAACAGTCCCCTTCTAGAAATTATCTTAAGGATGTAATCAAAGAGGTGCACAAAGATTCACATACAAGGATGTTTATTGCTGTATAATTTATATTAAGCAAATTGTAAATATCTAATTAGGTACTAAATAAATACATCATGTTGAGTAGATATGCAATCAAAATCATAAACCAATACAATTACATCTTTGAAAAATACTCTCTTGACACCGGAAATATCAAAAAGCAGGATGCAAAATAATGGGATATGGTCTCATGGTCTCAATTATTATTATTTTACATACATACATACACACACTTACATACATATTATAAAGATGTGAAATAGGACTTTTTGAACTGTCTTGAACTTCTGGTCAAAGCCCAAAGTGGAGAACATTTGACAGTAAGTATCCTTATGTTCTTAAGAAAGGTAGTAAGACACATTAATTTTTTTTAATAAAAAAGGGAAGCCCACGAAGGAATCCGAGTAATCACTGTTGTCTAAGAGCGGTCAGTATAAGATTTCTCAGAGAGGACTCCTTGAAGTGAATTTCTAGGAGTAGATGCCAGTGTTTGCCCTGGAGTTCTCCGAAGATGGGAAGTTGGCTGGAGCAGTTCATCATGGTAGGGCAAAGAGAAAGAGGGCAGCGAGTCTGACTTGCATCCATGGGGTAACAGTTTGTGGGTTTTCCCATGGGGTGAACAGGTATGGCGAAGAGAATGAAAGCCTAGGCAATGGTTTCCATCCATGCTCCAAATCCCTGAGTTACAGGAAAGTCTGCGCTCAGGGCAGAGAAAAGTGATGACTTTATTTAGATGCAGCTAGACTTTTTTGTTCCTGTACCTAAAGTAGTTCTAATATCTGACAGTGACAGGAAAGCTATAGGCTTTACCTGGATCATGGTTAAGGGCAGATAAGAGATTACTGATAAACCAAGTCTGAAGGCAGTTCTGGAGAAAAATCAGGCTGCTTCATCTTTGTACTCCAAATACCCCATCCTGTTCAGTCATCCCTCCTAAACACATCAGTCAAGGTTGGGAAACCACATAAAAATCTATTCTGAAATCGTCTCTGAGTGGTGAGAGTATAGATGATGCTTTTTAATGCCTTATGTATTTCTCTGTATCTTTCAGTTTTTCCAAAATAAAACAGGTACACTTTCATGATAAAAAAAGAGAGATAAGGAAAAGATGGCTCAAGAGAAAAGAACCAATATGAAGATTTTAAGAGGGGAATGATCTCAAACTTAGTTTAGGGAGTCACATATTATAGGTGTATTTTTGTTGAAATGCCTTTTGTGTCTCTCTTTTCGTTTCATGCCTCCACCCTAGTGCTGATCCTCCCACCTCCCCTTAGAAGACTGCAGTGACCTCTTAAGTGACGTATTTTCCTCCTCTCAACCTCCAAACTACTGACAGGACCATCTTCCTCAAACTGGGTGTCCTCACTGTATTTCAACACTTCTCAGTTGTTCCAAAACAACCAGCTTCAATTGGATCAGTTTCTTCAGTCTCATATTAGGACTAAATTTAACCCTACTTGGGCTCTTGTTAATTTCCAACATCCAAAGTGAACTTTCAGTCTATTCAAGGGAAAATCATTTCCTGGAGCTTAATTTTGTTCCTACCATCTCTCATTTCAGATAGCAAGAGGCACTTAATTTGGGGAGTTAATTGCAATTTAATCAGAGATCTCTACTTCGTCATACATGGAAACTGAATTTACCTAAAGACCTTTTAATTCCACAAGTGGTAGCATCATACAATGTACTGTACACATATTCCCAGGTCACATACAGCAGTCTCAGAAAATATTGCTGTACTTGCTGAATCTAAGTAGAGTCATGGAATCATTTAATCTGTTAATTCATTACCAGAGCTGCTTACTAGGATCTGGTGCTTAAAACAGCCCATCAATTCCTTTCCTGAATTAGGTAAACTTTCTAAATCATCTTTTCTGTTTTGACCTTTGGTGGATGGTCATGTGAAACAACTGGAAATACTATCTAAAATGTAGAATAAGGAGTAAGATTAGATAAAAGAAACCTTAAGAAATATATCCATACTGGCAAGGAAAGGAAACACTTCCATATCACAATTTCATATAACATTTACGGAAAAGAGTCTCCGAATAATATTTAAAATATAGAAAACCACCCTCCCTGCACACCCCGTATCATGACCTAGGATTTTTAAAATAGATTCGAGGAAAAATAAAAAATCTTTTCTTCACACTTAAACTACTTTATTTACAGGTAAATTTATCCTGACTCCATATAAACCAAGTATTAATGAAAGTGCAAATGAGAGAGCTTGAGCATAGACAAAGGGCCAAGTCCAGTGAAACTGGCAAGTATTTCTGTGAGCTGTGTATTTCAGAAGGTCATGATATTGTACATTTCATTTGATCTCATTAACAAACAGTACCGATAACAGTGTTGATCTAGCTTTAACTAAAAAAAAAAAAAACTCCTTATTTGACGTCACATAGAAACCCAGTGACAGGTTTTCCTTAGTCCACACCCCTCTTCCACGGGAAACCCCACCTGACTGCTCTCTGCGGGAGCAGTGCCTTGTGTAGACCATGCCTGCCCTACAGCTCTTTGGGGTCGAAGCCCAGGAGAGTAACCAGAGTCTCAGCAAGACCCTCAGAACTAGAATTAGTCCTGAACCCCTCTGAACTCTCTTCCCTATACAGTTTGATTTCACCTCCTTCAGTCACACCCCATCACTTTCTTAAAAATAAAGGTTGCTAGGTCTGGCGTTTCCCTACCTTTTGGTTGGCAGTTCGTAGAAGGTGAAAGAGGGCTCTTTCTGTTGATAGCAGAGGCAGTTGTATGCATGCCTGGAACTCAGAACTCATTTTCCCATAGAAATCACAGAGGCCATGGGATATTGTTAGGTAGGTTCTAGAATACATTCAGAACTCCGGATGAGGTGTGCAAACCAAATGGACCTTAGTGAGTCCTCTGGGGCCTCTAACTACTCCCTTTAGGGTTGTTTCTTTAGAAAAGTGTTTCAATTCTAAACAAATGACCATAACTTGTCTTTGCGTGGAGGGAGCCCCGGGGGGCAGAAGTCTAAATGTTTAGTCTGAGGTGAATCCAGACAGGTGTGAGCCCTGTGAGGGGCTCCATGGACTTCACTTCCACTCAGACCCAAGATTTGTGAGTAGTTAGGAAAATGATGCTGTTTTAGAATGAGGACCAAAAGGCACACACGGACTTGAGCAGGGGGAGGGTGCACATGAACTTGGTGAAGGGCATGCCTGGGGCAGGGAGGGCAAGAGGCCCAGGGAAGTGAAAGGAGAAAGTTTCTAGAAGGTCTTTTGGCCCAGATCCTATAGCCTTCCTGTGTTATACTGTAAAGATGGCTTCGCTAGACTTTGCCAGAGTGTTGGCCAGAAAATTGTAATAAATGCATGTGGAACAAAGAACTGCATCTCTAGGTCTTTATGAAATGGAAGCTAGGGGTAGAGTGATCTTGTGGCCTAGTAATAGAGTACATCGTGTGTGTGTGTGTGTGTGTGTGTGTGTGTGTGTGTGTGTGTGTGACATCCTGATGTTTAGTTGGAACGAAATTAATTTGTAACAATAGCTAAGAACACATCACCCTGGCGATGACAGGATGTGACAGCAGCAGCAGGGAAAGCAGGATGCTTAGGAGGTTCGGAAACGGGAAGCCACCATCGTCAGAGGAAGAATGATCGTGGCCATTTAAGGCTCTCCGTGGGGTCCCCTAGGATCAAAAGAAGAGGTTCTGGGCTCCAGAGAGTGAGATGGAGGGTTTGGATCTAGACTAAGCAGTTATTTTCTTGTTCTTTGATTGTGCCCTGAGAAAATCTGCCTGCTTTTACATATCCCTTGGTTTAGCACAGTGTAATGCATAGAGTAGTCCTTACTAAGTGTTACAGCCTCACAAATAAAACGAACTAATGCGGACTTAATACAGGAGAAACCAAATATACTGAGGTTTGGGCAAAAGTCCAAAGTGCATGAGCTATAATACTGAAGACAAGCTGTGCAGGTTTGGAAGCTGACTTTAGACTTTGTGGTTTGTTTCAACTGCTGCTGTGCCTGTCCAGTCTTTGCCTTCAGAGGCTCTCGGTAGAACTGTGACGAGAAACCAGCCTGTACTGTGCTAATTAAAAGTTTTGTTTCGCGGTTTTTAAGAGTGATCTACTACAGCTCAGAGCCTGCTCTCCTAACTGAGGGTATGGCAGGTAAAAATGCAGAGGGTAGATTTATGGCAAATTCTCATTGGTGGTAACGGGGAGGATGCTGGTTGTGGTGGTGATTTAGAAGGAATTTTGGAGGCGAAGCATTGACATCTGGAGCCAGAAGGAGTTCTGTGAGGCACCGAGAGTGGAGTCTTACTGCAGAAATTGACCCTTATTTTTTTTAAAAAAAGCTTTTGTCTCCATGTTACATTTTGCCACGTGATTTGGGGGATGGGGACAGAAGACTAGTCTATATAACAAACAAAAATGTATATAGCCAAAGTAGTTAATAAATATCAAAGGGTCTTACTTATGGAAAGTAAGATCATCCATTCTTCATCCTCTGATCTAACAAACTGTGCATTCCTGTTATGTAACAGGCTGATGGTCAGGTCCCTGGTTGCAATGGGATGGCTTCAGCTTTCTGTGCTTTAATGATTAGAATTCCTCAAGATCCGGAACTTAGGCTATATCATTTTATTTCTTTCTTTGGGGGGGGGGGTGAGGGGGTGTCTGCTGGAATTTTTCAAAGTGGCAATGGAATGGCAGCTCTGGAATTCTTAAATTTAACTACTGGCAGACATATCTCTTACCACTCAGGAGAACTTGAGAAAATGAACCAAAACTATAGATAGAAGTCAAGTAGAGAGAAAGAGACAGATGGTGGGACAGAGGGCAAGTCCTGAAGGTTTTAGATTTTAGTTGGAAGTGTTTTCTACCCCTAGCTGTCTATCTTCCAGTTTAATGAACCTATGCAGTCTCCTCTGGTAGTTTGACATGGCTTTCTGAGTCTTGCAGTTCAACAGTTCTGATTTATACGATGTTCCACAGCAAAGCCATCATCTTCCAGACCTGCATCTCCTCTGGTTTCCTGGTTAATAGCTCTACACACCACCTAGTCCTCACAGCCAGAAACCTAGGAGTCATTTTAGAATCCTTTCTTCTCATCACCCCTGATAATGATAATCACCAAGTTCTAAAGATATTGCTCCTAGAAATCCCTTGAATCCATATCCCCATTCCTATCATCACCACTTTTGTAAACTACTGCCTGAGGTTCTACCCCAGCCTTCTACCCAGGCTCCTGCCAGTCTCATCCTTGTTAAGTCTATCATCCACATAGCAACTCCGCAGGATGCCTGAAACGCAAACCTGGCTTTATCAGTACAATGTCTAAGCGTCCTGCGCTTCAGTCCTACCTGTTTCAAAGTCTTACTTTTCATTTGACACTATGTTGATCAAAACAAACAAACAACAAAAACCAATTTATTTCACACACAATCTAAATCCAGATTCTCGGGTCTGTAGTTATGATAGTTTCTGTACTAAGGAGAAGTGGTCTGTATCCACTGATGATCTTCAACACAGTTGACTTTTTTGTAAGTGGTTATTTAATGCCCCGTCTACCTTTTCGAACACCCCTCCCCCCACGAAAATTCACGAGAATCATTGCTTCAGTCATATTCTTCAATGCAGCTACCTACTAACATCTTTCCCTCTCTGTTTAGGAAGACGGTTCTGCTTATCACAAGTCCTTTATTTCTTTTCCATCCTTTCACTTTTCCCTAACCACAAGGCATGCCAATTCTCACTGATTTTCTGCTCCTTCCAGTCTCTTAAGTTCTTATCATTGGCGCAGCTCTTTTAATTACTAATTACCTATTTCTTTCTGTTGATATTTGTCTCTTCACCAGTGTATTTAACTCTGAGCTCTGTGCAGGCAAGGGCCATGAGCACATCTAGCATGCTGTCTTGTGGAAGGTGGGTACTCAGCAGATGTTTGTGCATTTTCTTCTACTGTATCCTATCTCTTGAGTCATGGAGTTTTAATAAATGGGTCCAGGGAAGGCAAGGCCAATAAATTTTAACTTCCAAATGTAGAAGTTACTCAAGGTCACATTCCTCAGTTCCCACAAAAGGGATAATCAGTTTTGGGAGGTGCCTAACAACGGCTTTAAGTGGTACTGAGCATTCCCAGGAGTCTGTGACTTTTGAGGCAATGACAATTATAATTACTGAGTACAATTGCAATGCTGTGGGAATCATGAATATTATAATTCATACATCTGTAAAACTGCCATTTCAGGGCTCATGAAAGATACAAGCTCAAGATAAAGAAGAACAAGAAAATCTTGGAACCAGATTCTGGTCACAATAAAGAAGTTACATTGTCAGTTGGAAGTTACACTTTTGAGTTATTTTTACCAAATTTCTGCTTATTTCTGAGTGTTTCACTTTAAAGTTCATGAACACAGAAACTCTTTTGGTGTTTCTGTCTATTTTATTTTTTATCCTCAAATTCTCTGTTTGCATGGTTTTATTGTGATTATACACCTTTGGGTCAACCCTCTGATCTTTGTGACACATGAGTTATTTTTCTCCTGAAGAGTTTAGACAGAGGTTACATTTATCTTCCTATAGAATTTAGGATTCTTTCTATTGTAAGTGATGTTTTGTACTTACCTGACTTATCCAGAAAGGAAATTTATTGACTCATCCAAGTTGAAGGCACAGCTTGAGTTAGAGTTAAAAATATGTCATTAACATTTGCTATCTCACCGTCTTTGTCTTCTTCCATGTGTTGCCTTAGGTTAAGGCTCTGTGTAGTAGCGAAATGGTATCAACAGCTCTAGTTTCTCAAGTTTCTAGATAGTGGGGAAGAGTGATACTGTAATTCCTGTAAATCCCAATCTATGGATCTCACTGGTTCACAGTGGTTATGTTCCCAGTCATCATGGCCATGATTTACCTAAACTTGGTGGGAGGCACTTCCTAGCCTCAAGGGTATAAACTGTTCTGCCAGAATATCATGAACTGATCATGTGGATGAATTGATATTGATCTCTCAGAAACTCACATACTGAAGGAGCAGGACTGTCAAGCTTTCAAAACCACATAATATAATTCCTTAAATTTTTTGATGCCTCAGATTCCTGGTCTCTCTTTTATCTAGTCATTATTTCCTTTCTCTGGTCGTTAAAAGTTGAAGCCTCTCAAGACTTGGTCCTAGGCACTCTTCTAGCTGGTCTTTATTTTAGGTGTTTTCATTTATATACAATGTTTTAATGACCACCTAAAACCCAAGGGTTTGAAATTTCCTCTAACCCAGAGGAAACTGCACTCTCTCTGCTTACCTCCAACTGTACTGACTTTTCTAGTTGGTTCTCTGATAATACTGCAAACTCAACATGTTCACATGTGGGGGAACACATCCCCTGTCCTCTCAACAAAACTGCTTTGAGTGAAGTATTTTCTGTTGTGGTAAATGAAGTCATTATCTATCCAGTTCAGCAAGTCAGAAGCCTAAGCATCATTGTCAACAGGACCCTCACCCATGATTCTCATTGTGCGTCTCCAAAGTTTGTTTCCTCAGCATTTCTCAATCCTTCCACTTCTCCCATCTTTATAGCTACCTTCTTCATCTAAATTATTATTTTCATCTAATTTTTAAACAATTATCAACTCATTTTAATGTGCTTCTGCCTTCTTTCAATCTATTTTTAAATTTGTTGTTAGAATACATTTTTCAAAATGCAAATTCAATGACTTTCCATTGTTTTTAAGACACTTAGCAAAATCCCTACCATAGCCTATAAAACTTTGCTGGTATGCTCCTTTCTAATTATCACCACCATAACTCTCCATCTTTCCCTCTTGCCCTTTGCATTCATTTTCTTGACATAAAGTGGTAGACACAATAATCACCCACCAAAGATTCCACATCCACACCCCAATCATCAAATGCTACCTTCCATGGAAGAAGGGACTTTGAGATGTGAGTAAGTTAGGGTTGCTAAAATTGGAATATTATCTTAGATCATCCAGACAGGTTCCATATAATCACAAGGATCCTTATAAAAGCAAAGTAGGGAAGTCAAAGGCAGAGAAGGACATGTAATGATGGCAGTTCAGAGTGACATGAGGCGGGGGACTGAGTCAAGGGAAGCAGGTGATATCTAGTAGTTAGAAAAGGCAAGGACATAGATCTTCCTCCAGAATTTCCAGAGGAAATGCAGCCCTATTGACATCTTAACTTTAGAACTTCAGAACTATAAAATAACTCATTTGTTTTAAGTCTCTAACTTTGTGATGTTTTTCCTGCACCCACTGCAAATCATTGAGACGAATACCTCCAGATGTATTACCTACACTTCTTTGCGCTGGTCTGTGTCCCAAGGCTGACCTGAACGTCAGTGGACTCTCATACCTTCTGAACCTTGTTAGGACTGAACAAGAGGATGCACACACGGGTAACTGGAGGGCAGCAAAGGTGAAATTAGGCTGTTTATTCCCCTGCTAGGCCCTGCTGGATCTCCGTGGGCTGACTTCACTTCCTCTTCTGAAGGCCATACTCTTGTCAGATGGGCCTACCATAGAGCTCTCTGCCTGTTCCAGGTTCTAATAACTGCTCTGTTCCTCTGTCCTGGTCAACTGGGGAGGTGGGGGACAGTGATGCTGGTGGTTAAGGAATCCCTGATGTTGCTAGCTCAGCTTACTGCACAAGTTTGTGTTTCCCCCATACTCCATCCTCATTTTCTTAGTCTCTTTATTGTCATTCATAAAATTACCATTGTGAAAGGGCCATCTGCTTCCCCAAAGGATGCTATCTAATATAGAGCTCATTACTTTCTCTCCTGCCCCAGGGCCTTGGAATGTACAGCTGCCTTTGCTAGGAAAGTCCTTCTTCCCAACTGTCCTCTCTTTCTATATGAATCTTCAGATTCTGACACAGCACTTTCTCAAGTGAGTCTTTCCTTTCCTCACACAAAGTCAGTTATCATACAACTCCATAAGACTATGCATAATACACTCTATAGTTCTATCACAATTAATGCCCTAGAGTTGTTTATGAGTTCATTTGATTATTCTCCACCTTTACATCTAGAGCTGTATAACCCTATATCCACTAGCCCATGCAACTTTTGAGCATCGGAATGTGGGTAGCTCAACAGAATTTTAAATTTTGCTTAATTCCAACTCAGTTTAGGAACTGGTGAAGTTATCAGAAAACTTTTAAGCATGCTTGGAACAACTCAGGCATGCAAATCTACTTTATCAGTAGTAACATTTATGAAATCTAAACACATGATGCTTCTCTGATGGAAATTTCATGTCAGAATAGAGATAGACTAAGTCCAAAGAACCCTGGATTTCACAGACTTAGTCCAAAAGAGAATATAAAATGTGTCATTAATAATTTAACAATTTTGATAATACCAATATGTTGAAGTGAAATGTTTTGGCTCTATTAAGTTAAATGAAATATATCATTAGAATCCATTCCATCTATTTCTTCTTCCTTTTTCTAAAATTGGCTACTAGAAAATTTAGAATTATACATGTGGTTCACACTGATATTTCTCTTGGAAAGAACTTTTCTAGACTAGAGCATAAGGTTCAAGAGAGTAATTTTCTTACCTTTGTATTCCTTAGCGTACTGTCTGCTGCTTCCTAGAGGCTCCTCAGATATTTAATCTATGAGTAAAAGAATGGAACAGCACATGTACCCCAACAGTGCAAAGTAATCTTATATTAGGGAGCACCTCACATTGAGTTTCCAAAAGATTTCTAGTCCATTGCTATGTATCTTCTTTTTTGTTTGTTTGTTTAAAAGGAAGGTAGACAGGCAATAAGCAGGAAGGAAGAGAGAGGAGGGAGAAACATTTTATTTATTTAGCCGTTCATTTTATTTGTCCCCTCCCACCCCAACCCCGGAATCTGAGTCTTAGGCTCTATGTGGTCTGCACCCCAGGCATGGGTTTACCACTTGAGCTACCAGGGCCGGCCCATTATTGTATTTCTTAAAAGTCAAAATTCAGGTGCAACAATGATAGGCCTGTCTGTTTAATGAGGTTCTGGCCTGTTTCTGTCTCCTGGAAGTTAAGATGCCGACAGTCTCACAAATGTGGGACAGGGCTACATCTGAGTACAGGCAACTAGACCTTATCTGGAGGTCGGGTAGTGGCAGGTGAACTTTGCTGCACTTGGGAGGAAGCAGGCTTCTAGGTGGTTTTTCCAGAAGGAGGTGGGACCTAGGTGTGCACTCATCTGCCAGGATAAACCAGGCCGCTCCCTGACACAATGACCGCTCCCTGACACAATGACCCCTCCCTGAAAAGCCCATGTTTCCTTTCTGTGACTCTCCCTCCTTTTCCCCCCACAAGACCATCCTTGTCATTTTAGTCTGACTTCACCCAGCCTGATTCCGTCTTACCCAGGACTTTGCGCTCAACTGGGCATGATTCCTTGGCAGACAGCTGACCCTTCCTCCTGTGAGTAGACTTTTCAAAGGAACGTGGGTTGAGACAACAAACAGATCATTTGACTTTAGTTGGAAGGAAGTCAACTGTGTTCACAAGACTTCTGCATTTCAGGTGACACATCTCTGTCTTTTTAGCCCCGCAGTTGTCGCAACTTGCAAAACACCATTTTCCCAGGTAGCTTATCTCTTGCCTTCGGTGGATCCCCTCCCCTCTTTGAGAGAAAACACATCTAGAGCCAGGCAAGCGACTTCACATCTTTATGATTATGGTGCCCTGAATGCTCACAATACCTGACTCGAGATGCTGTCGGCTCTGAGTCATGGGAAGTCTCGGCGGGAGATTCCTCCGCCAGTCCAGCCAGCCCTGCCCCTCTGCCCATCTCCCGGCATATTTCACAGATCTCACACAAGCTGAATCCAGCAGTTTATTTTCACTCGTTCCATCTTTACACTTCTTTTAGAGCCATGACCTACTTAAGTTAAAGGGAAATACAAACCCCAAGGAAATTTGCTGACAGCTGTTTCCTGGGTAGAATTAGGTTGGGCATGTGTCTGAGAAGCTTCTGAGCTCTAAGAATCCCTCTGGCTGGGTCTGCAAGTGGAAAGAAACGGACAGAAGGTTAAAAAAAAAGTTCAGTGTCAAATGATAAGAATTCCTGGGGAGTGACAGGGGACTGATGATGGCAAGGAAGAGTGGGTAAGAGAAATTCTCCTGGGCAGACCTGAACTAGCATGTTATGTTCTGTTTCTTTCCCTCCCTCAGTTTCCTGCTCAGATGCCCTAAGTGGGATCATAGGTCTGAAGAATCCCAATGATCAGATATAAGATAAAGTTAAGCTATTAATAGAAGTAAAACACCCCTTTGGCAGTCAGTGAATGACAGCAGGATTTGGAAGATAATGATAGGACCCAAGATGAGAGGTGAAATCAACTTCAGATCAGGGATGGGATACTTGAATTGGTATCTTGAATTTACCAAGAACCGATTGTGTATCTTCACCAAATTATTTAGACCTCTTTTCTCATCTGTAAAGTGTGTGGTTAAGATGAGATGATGACTAAACTCCCTTTCCATGTTAAAATTTCTTGAAACACGTAACATTTACCTATTGGCTCAGAAAGCTAATGACAATTATTGTTTAGTAAAGTTGTTAATACAGTTTCAGACTGATTTCTGGTTTATCCTGTTCCTTTTATTGGTGGAGATATTTTGTCGGATGGCCAAAAGGAGGGGTACAGAAAAGATCAAAGATCCAGATAAGCCCCACACCAGATGATCGGGCTTTTAATCACTGATCCCGATGACTGCAGACTGCAGAATTCCTTGGCACCTCTGGGTGAATCACAACCCTCCCCCCACCTGCTCTGGTCCAATGAGGTGATCCTTTGCTTGTCTAGTTTTCTGGCCTGTGGGAGGAGCAGCTGCCTCCATGACTAACAGCCCAGAAAGTTCCAGTTGAGTCCTAATGTGCCTTTGCATGCTGTCTTCATTTAATTGTAATGACACAGCTGCAGTGGCACTGAATGATGTTTGGTGTTCACTTCCATCTCAACCACTGCTGTTTACTAGAGGAACTGCCAAAGCTAGTTACAGCAAATGAAAGTACTCTTGGCTTGTTTTATAAGTTGAAGTGCATAGTGTTATAGAATTTTAGTTAAAGGAGGGTAAATCATATCTTAAGTGTTCTTTAACACATACACTAATAATAATATTGATAATGATAATGATAATAATAAAGAGGATGGGAAGAAACTTTGGGAGATGGATGGATGTATCTATGACCTTGGTGGCAGTGACCGTTACACAGGTCCCAAATGCATCAAGGTATATATGTTAATTATGTCCAGCTTTTTTCATGCTAATCATAGATCGAATAAATTTTTTTAAAAAAGAATTGTCTAGATAATGTTGTAAATGGTTATTATACAGTTATGCTGATCTTCTGTCATTAATCTCCTATAATAGGAATTCAATATAGCGCCTTATACTATGGAAACGCATGTACATTTTTCAATTTAAACCTCAAGACAATCTTCTAAAGTCAATACTATTGAACAATTTCAGAGAGCCAAGTGTCCAAGGTCCTAGAGGAAAATGGTAGCACTGGGATGCAGGTCAGTTGTGTTCTTTCTGTCCTAATTACTCTACTGTAGCCAGAGTTAAATATTAGTTTTCGTGTGTGTGCGCACGTACTCCTTATTTTTCATAACTCTTATCCTAGTAGTCCCAAGTTTTGTTGTTTCTTTGGAGATCGTTCTATATCATAACACATGGAGTACCTTATCTCTTTTTAGTGACTGCATAGTATTCTGTTTTAATAGATGTGACATCTTATTTGCTTCACCTTAATTTTTTTCCCATTCTTTTTTTCTGAGAAATAATGCTGAAGCCAACAGCTTAGTAGGGAGATCATTTTGCACATAGGTGACAAGTGCACCTGGAAAATATATTCTTTGATGTAGAATTATTGAGCCTAAGAATATGGGCATTTGTGGTTTTGAGAATTAGGGCAAACTGTCTTCCAGAATATAACCCATTTAAACTCCTATAAATTATGAATGGGTTTGTTCTTGTTTTCTTAAATTTTTTATGTTTTATCCTTCTGATAGATAAGCCATAACTTCTCACACTTTTCTTTTTATAGTATAGTGGAACATCTTTTCATATGTTCAAGACATAGCTGTATCTAATTTTAAAAGCTAGCATTCATTTTTTTGTAAGAGAAGGAAAGGGAGAAGA
This sequence comes from Solenodon paradoxus, assembly GCA_004363575.1. Classification (NCBI taxonomy): domain Eukaryota; kingdom Metazoa; phylum Chordata; class Mammalia; order Eulipotyphla; family Solenodontidae; genus Solenodon; species Solenodon paradoxus. Next base: position 69,297 of record RJWH01003532.1, read on the forward strand.
GGTAGAAACATTTTTTTCTCAGAAGGAAGAGGAGGAAACACATTTATTTATTTATTTAGGTTGTTTCCTCCAGCCCCAGGTCACATACTCAGTCCTTGGACTTTACATGGTCTGTACCCCAGCTGCTGACTTCGTACTTGAGCCAATGGCGGGGCGGGGGCGGGGGGTGCAGGGCACCAAAAATTAGCAGTCTTAATGCCAAGTACTTTGGGTCTTATGAATTCTAAGGAAGATCCAGTCTGCCCATAGTCTTCTCAGTCAGTAGTGTTTTTCCAGTAGGCAAGACCTTGGCCTTCTTTTCTCATAATGATGTTTATTGAATTGTTTGACCAAGAGTTCCCTTTTCTTGTGGCTTAGCAGGAATTTCTCTGAACAGAGAGGATCAGCCCCTGTTGGTCTTTCTGCCATGCTCTGCCCCACCCTGTTCATCGGCCTCCACCCCTGACTGTCTTCAGTGTCTCTTGGCACCCAGGCCCAGCTGGAGTTTCAGACTTCCCTCATCTGCTGGTCATCTTACCTCAGTGCCACCAACGCCCTTCAGCCACTCACAGAGAGGACGCCTCTGGTCTCTTTGAGAGTGTGCTGTGCCCCCAGCATTGCTGATGTAGTCTGATTGGGCTACTGTAACAGAATACCATAGACTGGGGGACTTGTATATGACAGAAACTTATTTCTTACAGTTCTGGAGTCTGGAAAACCGCAGCTCAAGGCACAGGCAGATTTGGTGTTTGGTGAGTGTTGTCTTCCTGGTTCACAGCCTTCTCTTCGGCCTCACGTGACAGAAAGTGCAAGCCAGGTCTCTGGACTCTGGTTTATTTATTTTTGATTAAAATAATAAATTGGAAGGAAGTAGGCAGGGGGGCAATAAGGAAGAGAGAGGAGGAAGTAGCATTTTTCATTTATTTATTTCATTTTGGCTCCCCCTGCCCTGCGTTGTGAGCCTTGGTCCTTGGGCTTTACCTGGTCCACACTCTAATCATTGTTGCAGCTGACTGAGCCACGAGGACACTCCTGGAGTCTATTTTATAAGGGTGCTAATCCGAGCCAGAACCCTGTCTTAAAAGTGAGGAGACCAGAGGTCAGAGAAGTTAGACTTCCCAAGGGCAGGCATCCAGAGTGGAGGAGGCTGAGATCCATCTCTATTTCATGTTTCACATGCTAAGTTGTCCCAGTCGTGTGCTCACTTGACCTTGACCTCGGGTTTGCTCTTCGTTGCTTTCTGGGGTCGGGGTTGGCTGCCATCTGTCTCCTGCTGATGTGTGTCTTTCACTTTCTGAAAGTGATTTAAAATGTCTTCCTTCTCCAATTGACCAGGTCTCCTTGGGGGTTGGCTGGGAAGGAGAAACCACTGTAGTGTCCTCTAGCACAGGAGTGGAGCCCAGAGTTGACCCAGAGCTTGTACTTCCTGCTAGATTTCCTCCTCCTGAGACACACACATGTGCATCAGGACAGGCGGGATGGGAGTGTGGGAGCTGGGGGCCATGCCAAGGAGGAGAAAGCAGAGAACCATCACTCCCATTCTGTGTGCCAGCCCTGCTGCACAGTCCGGCTTACACCGTCATTTCAGAATTTCTCTCCCTCGGAGAATTCATCTCTTAGGAGCCTCTTTGTCTTCTTTGCAACCTGGCTTTTGTCAGGCATCCCAAGCTATCAGATTCATTTCTCTGTGGGTTCCTTAGAATGTATAATCTCAAAAGGTTCTGCAAGAGGTTGCTTGGTCCTAGAAAACCAAGGGCTGTAACTAGACTATTTTTCAGGCTTCCTCAAATAGTCAGGGACCAGTCAGGAAGGCCAACAGGGCAGATGGACAGCAGCACATATAGAAATTCTTGGACCTTGACCCTGGCTGTATTATGTAATCTGTCCCCCAATCTGAGATGGATGGTGTGATCTTGTTTATAGGAAGGAGAATGGACTAAGCATGTTCTAAAAGTTGAGTTCACTTTCATCTGCATTTCTGTCCCATGTTCTCTTAGCACCATTGTCTCTTTTGTTTTTAGAGGGAAAGGAAGGAAGGAAGGGAGGGAGGGAGGGAAGGAGGGAGGGGGAAGAGGAAGAAGCATTTTCTTCACTTATTTGTTTTATTTTTTCCCCACAGGCTCCAGGATGCCCAACTGGATCCTTAGACTTTACCTGGGCCGCACCCCAGCGGACTCAGCTGCCTGAGCCCCCAGGGCACACCTACCACTGTCTCTTAATGGCCCCTGGTCCCAGAGCTGTTACCTTGGGCAGTCACTCCTTCACATTCTCATTCCAGGTAGCTTGGTTCTTACTCTTCCTCCTGGCCATCCCCAGAGTGCACAGTGACCCTAGGGGCGCTCATCCACATAGATGTCTCTGTCCACTGCAGGACATGAGTGGGGACAAGAGACCAGTTATCCGGGGCTTCCGGAGGGTGTGAGCCAGGAGCTGTGTACACACAGACGCGGTCTGCGGTTTTTCTGGGGGTGGAGTGTGAAAACGGGTCCTGGAGAGGGAAGAAATGCCAAGGTTTGCTGATCTCCAAAGCTCGGAGCTGTGGCCTTGGGCCGCCATTTAACCTACCCTGGTTATTTTTTTAACCTACCTTATTTTATTTTTTAAAGACAGGCTCAGGGATGCAGGTTGGATGGAGCACAATCAGCAGTGGGACCAGTCTCTGCATGTGGCCACTTTTTACCTAAGAGATGCAAGGAAGCTCTTGGGTGACATGTTTTGTTTTCTGATCAGAGCGACCTCATTGGATGCTGATGTCTTGTGAAATGACAGCTGTCCCTGCTGCTCGGCCTGCGTGGGGAACCCTTCTGAGACCCCTGCTTGGTCCCTAAGCCTAATACAGATGGGTTTCTTCCTAGATAAAGTTAAATTTATAAGTTAGGTACAGTGAGAGATTAGCGCTGATTACTAATAAGATAGAGTGATTCTAACATATTGTGATAAAAGCAAGGGGAGCACGGTCTCTGTCAAAGCAGCTTATTTCTGGAGTACTTGTCTTTCTTTTTTAACCAGGGAAGTAGCAGGCAGGAATGAAGGCAAAACCGCAGGCAGGAGTAGAGAGGAGTGGAGGAAGATGTATCTTTTCTATCAACTTCGTTGATAGAAACACAAAGGCAAATTTGAAAGTTTCAAGGTTTTGGGAAAAAAGGCGACAAATCCTTTCAATAAAAACATTACTTTGTAACTCTTGGCAGCAACAGATTGGCTGAAAATAAGGTTGGTTTTGAAGCGTGCAGCAGTGTGAGGGGCTTCTGTGTGGGTGCAATGGCCTTGGGGGCACAGCACCCAGATTTTATTCTGTTAACTTGTCTGATTGCAGGAAAGTCGTTTCACTCTCTGAGCCTCAAGGTTTCCTGTCCTCTGTAAATGAGAGTATTGGACTAGTGGCCTCCAGATGTGTGTGTGGAGGCAAGCAGTGGTTAGCTGTCACCAAGGAAAATAACCAGGGACCAGCTCTCAGTGACAGAGGAAAAGCGCACACATTCTTTCCCTGTATAGATTTCCCCAGATTTTCTCAATCCTGGGCTTATTAACTGTTCCGGGTCAGATTGCCCTTTGCTGTGGAGGCCTGTCCTGAGCATTATAGGATGATTAGCCTCATCCTCGACCTCTACTCCCTCCAAACAAGTAGGAACCCTCCTTCAGTGGCGACGACCCCAAATGCTGTTCGACAGTGCCCCATCGCCCCTGGGGCCAGGGCAGACTCCCCTCTGGTTGAGAGTCGCTGTTCTCCCTTGTGTGCTTTACACACACTTTCTTCCTGGAGTAAGATCTTCCTTCAAAAGGAGACAGAAATCAGAGAGCTGCCCAGACTTCTGCAGGTTGTAAGCCGAGAGCCGTGGACACAGACCACAGCGGGCTCAACAGTCTCTTCATTGTGGTTTTCTAGAAGCTTCCATCAGAGGCCTCAGGCAAGCATTTCCAGTGGTCTGTATGAACTGACTATACAGCTAGTTGTCTCGTGCTGGCAACTTGGACAACAGCGGCGCCCGACGAGCATTCCGAAGCGCAGGGAGGCACTGATGTGTCCACGTGAAAAAGGTTTCCTCTAAATTTTTTTTGAGTCACAAAGAGACTCTATCAATCACCTACAAGAAGCTTATTTTAGTCCAAACTCTAACGCTCCTAAGTTTTGCTCATGACAGGACAGGTGAGCCTCATTTCAGGGGGCCCGAGGATTGGTTAGAGCAGCAGGACAGAGAGGCAGGTTTTGAGCCTTGTTTAACCGTGAGAGGCAGGAGATGAACCCACACAGCAAGGGAGCTGCCGAGGTCAGACCAGGGAGCCTCAGTTCCGCGCTGGGGTGGGAGGTGGTGAGGCACCTCTGCCTTCTGTTTCAGCTTTTACCAATGAACAAGTGTCCTGTTGACAGTGACCTCAAGCCAATGCTTTCTGTGATAGGTGGGTGATTCTGTGGTTTGAGCCCCATGTGCAGATGAGCACCGTCCAGTGGCCTGGCCTCTGGAGAATATACTCTCTGATGAACCTCGTTCAGGCCGAAGCCCATGCTGCTGGTGTGGGTCACTGTGAAGGACCAGCAACATACGTTACCTGAGATGTGCTTACACAGAAACACCTATAATTCAGGCTCTGTACCTCTGGGCTGGAGAAGATGGGCCCGGCCTAGAGGCCCAGCAGCCCAGAAGAGCCCACCTTGGACTTCCCTGGGAGCAGAGGCACAGGGGGCGTATTTGCAGAGTGTTTAACTACTAAACAGTGAGAAGTTCAGCTACGGAGGTCAGACCAGGGAGCAAGGAAGAAACGTGTATTGCTGAATCATTTGCTCTTCAGAAAAGCACCTCTTTCAGCTCAGTTGAATCAGATCTGGCTTCTGGGGGCTCACAAGAAATGTCACCCCCCGAGATACACAGAGAAGTGATGCTCAACCCCACCATCAGTGCCTGTCAAGGAGATGTGACCTGGCTGCCCTTCAGGGTTGGTTCTGAGAAAGAAGCGTCTGGAAGGAGACTGTGCAAAGCTAAGTACAGTCTGCAGAGGGTAGAGGTAGTGCTGGGGAGGCTGGGGAGGACATGCCGGACCCGGCTGAAAAGCCAGATCTTCTCTTTCGCTGGCTGATTCTTAGAAGGGGCTTGGATGTTTTCAGCAAGAACTCCCCATTCGTCTGGCTCTGCTAGCATCTCCTCCTCCCTCCCCAACTTCTCACCCCCAGACCAGCAGCCAGTCTGGTTTGTGATTCCCCAGGGTCCCTGACGTTGTGGGTCAAGAGGTAGGTGGGTGGAACTGTGGATATGGGTGCTAGGAGTGTGAGAGGGAGTTTCTGTTACTTTTACTTCCCCATCACTCTCACTCCAGACCACCCCAACCGATTTCTCTCTCCCTGCTCAGTCTTTGAGGCTTACTTGTAAGAACTACTGTTCTGAATGCTGGGCCTTCCTCTGCAGGCTCCCTCTTCCCACCCCTTCCAACTTCTGACTGTCCTTTAAAGCTCAATTCCAGGCTACCTCTTCTGGCGCGGCTTCCTGCCACCTTAGGCTGAGTTGGGAGAGCGTCACGTGCGTTCCTACAGTATCGGTGCTTCTGTCTTCTGAAGCTGTCTGCTATTTAGTCTGTGTCTGTTTGCACGTTTATCTTCCCCACTTTTGTTAGACTCCTTGAGGACAGATATAAAATCTTTCATCTGTATATACTTAAGGTGTTTTAGTGTAGATCTACACTGAGTCCTAAATAAATAACTGTGGATCAAGTTAATGAAGAGACTTTAAGGGACCCTGGGTGGAGTTTTCAAAATATGCATCTCCAGATCCAGCCTGAGCCATAAAGATTCTCTCCATCTGGACTGGGGTTTGTGGACATACCTTTTGAAAAAGTCCCTTATGATTTCAGAAACTCTACTGCCCACTCAGAAGCCAGAGAGGGGAAGTCACCTACTCAAGGTCACGTAGAATTGAATTAAATGTCCAGATGTGTGCTCTCAATTTTGTCCTTTCTTCTACGTTATATATAAAAAGGAGCTGTGTTAGGAAGAAGAGATTTGATGTGAGGCATGAAGCAAACTATCAGTATGAGACGAAAGCTGTTTCTTCAATAGCAATGATTTCCATTAATGATAATAAACCCCATTGTATTTGGAAGCACAGACATTACTGATGATGGTGCAGATGTTTGGGAGAAAAAACATGGCATGTCCCAGCTGATGATGGTGTAGGGAATGACTCAGTCTTGATCAGTCCTGCTTCCTTGCTTGGAAAGGTGTATGGACAGCATTTGCCTAACATCCCTACAAAGAGCCATTCTTATAATTGTTGAGGAAGGGAGGGATCCAGAGAGCATTCAGTACAATGAATCCATTTTGGAGAGGAAAAACAGACATGGAGGCGGGTCATGACCTCAGGTGTCCAAGTCAGTCAATGGAAAAGCCGGATCTACAATCTGGTTTCTTTGCCAACTGTATGCACACAGGTTATTTTTGAATACTCAGTAATCTAAAAATAATTAAAAATCTGTCTAAATAATATTTGGGAATAACTTAGTTTAATGTTCCCAGGTTGGGAGATAATCTGTGATTCCCTCAGAAAGCCCTAAAGTGTTCTTATCAGTCCATTCCCTGCAGTCTGACCTGGGACATCTTTTGCAAACCTTTTCCCACCTTTGTCATCAATTATTTATCTAAGATCAGTGATGTCTAAGATCAAAACCTTTGCCTTCACCACAGAGGCTTATGCTAGTTTTGTATGATTATAAAATAAGTCCAAATGCCTTTAGCAAGGCTTGGTAGGCTGTTGACTTGACCCTGTCTTTTGACATCATCTTCTACTCCTCCTCACCGTAGCTAGTCAGCACCATTTCCAGCTGTCCATTAGAGGAGCTCCAGGTCTCTGATTCCTTGAAATAAGAGAGTGAACTTGTGAACCAGTGTTTGGTGATGGGATGAAGCCCAGGGAAGTCCTCTGGGGAGGGTCAAGTGTTGCCTGTGATTAAGACTTGTCTTCTTCTACAACAGAAACAGACACAAAGCACCCCTTTCACCTTCTTTCTTGTTTTGGATGGAATAGTATGAAGACTCTTGCCGCCATTTGGCCATTCTGAGAGGGGAGCCCAAAAGAATCACAAATAACAGACCCAGTCAACCAGCTCTGGAACGTCTCACATCTGTATTTATTATTATATAGAACAGAAAGTATATGGAATAATATACCAATAGATAAACTTGAAACTCAGGAAAGGGAGGCAAGAATAAAAAGTATAGAAAATCTCATCTTCTCCTGCTTGCTCCTGAACTTGTTTCTCATCTCTGCCATTTGTCAGCTCTAAACGTAATCATTCCTGCTTCCCCAGGCCACCAGACATTTGAGTAAAGTAGACCTTGGTGTCCTTGAATTGTTCCCTTGCCCACACTCACAACTCACTCTGCTCATTTCCAGATGGCTGTTGCTCAATGACTTCACTTCCTGTTCTCCCGTTTTCTTTTCGACTTAGCAATTCCAGTTTGATGGAGCTGGGGTCTCCGTGGTGAGGACGTCAGCTTTGTTGCTTAGTCTGCTTCTACATTGGACTACTTACGTGATTGGCCTTCCAGATTTCTTCTGACATAGGTATTCACACTTGTTTTGAGTCTGGTTTCATGATTGGAGATGATTTTACCACACCTCATCTCTAAACCTGGAGGAACCACTAGGTCTGTTTATTTACATTCTTCAGAAAATCCACTTTCTCCTCGCTTCCAATGGTTTCCTCCACCTTGACTGAACTTTTGAGTCACCATCTCCACTTACTGAAATCCTTCCCATCCTTTAAAACCTCACCCATGTTCAAGTCCTCTGTAAGGTAATCCTGTCTATTCTAGTCAGAGAGCCGCCCTCCCTTTTAGCACAGGAGTGTGCGTGGCTCTCACCAGTCAGCTGCTCCGTGGCACACTTCCTTGTTCTGGGATCGTTAACATGTCCGCCTCCTGGAAGCCAGTGGGAGCCACAGTTTATGTATCTACTTATCCTTTGCAGAGTGGATGCTGTGAGGTAACTTAAGTCAGCAAACATGTATTGTGCTTTGTGGTGTTATCTCAGGACTTCTTGCTATGAGGGAAATAAGTGTATTTATTGTGCAAAGCTACCTTTGGTTTGGACTTCCTTCTAGCCAAAAGCACCATGACTAACATGTCTACCAACTAAGCTGATAGACGTGGGAATGGAAACGAACCCGCTACAGTTTATTTCTACTTGGGGTGTGCATGAAGGGGAATGACTGAGAGAAAGGAGATTTAAGAATGTGTGTGTGCACAAAAGCAAAAGCACAAAAGCAAAGGAAAAGAGTGAATGTGTGTGTGTGTGTGTCTGTGTAGGAGAGTGAGGAGGATGTTTATTTAGACTCAACATTGAAATAACGAACTCGACATAGAGTTTTTACTATCCAATATGGATAGTAGAATCTAGATGTTCTTTTTAACACCTATTTCTGAAGTACCCTAGGTATGCTAAGGAAGGCTAATAATACGCTCTTCCCTAAAATATTAACTCACCTCATCCAAACCAGTGCTTCCTAACATGACATTTGATTTTATTCTCAATAGATAAAGAAGATAGTTTTTAGTCTCCATTTAGGTCAAAAGCAATTTTGGCAGCAGTTCAAACAGTCCTGGAGGCACCAGGAACAACTTTTATAACTAGATGCTTGTCTTTGTAAATGTCTTTTGGGAGCCTGTTTCTCATCCTTTGGTGTTTTTCTTCTCTAATTCTTTTTTCTTTCTTTCTCTTTTTTTATTTTGTGGTTTTCTTCTAGCTTTCGACACGTCTCTTCTTTGACATCTCTCCATGGTTTCTGTGTCTGGGTGGTCTTCCCTTTTTCTCTGGGAAGGCAGTAACATGTCAACAAATTATGGTGGGATTCAGGAATCCCGAGAAGAGCAGGAGAGCAGTTTGGTAAAGCAGAGGCAGTGAAGATCTGGATTTTTGTGTTATCATGTATTAACTGAATGACCTTGGGCGAAATCTCAACTTGTAGGAGTCTGAGGGCCCTTAGCTCGAAGAAGAAGGATTTGACCAACATGAACTGGAGGCATTAACATTCTGTGTTTATAAAACACAGTTTTACTTAAGAAGTGAGATTTGCGCTTGTATTTGAAAATATGGGCCTTTGGTGACAATTAGCACTGGATTTAAAAGGTATTTTATATTCTGCAACTTGGTAGTGACTTGAGCTTTATAAATGAGGGCTGGGGTTTGGGACCAGCATTTCCCAGGTCATCATCAATCAAACCCTGGAAACCTTTCCAGCTAGGAACTGACTCTGAAAGAAACAGGCAAAGAACAGTAACAGCCCTTAACTCATGTTCTTTTTAGAAAAATGAAACAAAAATTATTGCGGGAAGGACTTATAACATAAAATCTCCTGTATTAACACATCTTAAAGTGTATTGTGAACTTGGATAGCAGATTTCAAAAACCGTTTCATCTTGCATGATTGAAACTGCTTAAAGACAAGAGTTGTGATTTTTCCTTTACAACATTTTTATGTGCGGGGCTAACTTCTTTGAGAGAGTGGAGTTTGTAGGCTCTCTGGTACCAATGCTGGAGGACTAGACTTTGCAGTTTGCACAGATGAGCAATAGAAGAAGGAACTAGGGAGGATGTGATACAAAGGTGCATTCTTATAATGCAGAGAGGCAATAAAAACCCTTCTCAGATTGGGAGGAAGAGACTGGGAGAGGGGCTTTGCCTTGACCCACCTATGGGGTGGAAGCTCCTCCCTGGGGCAGAAGCTTCCAGATGCACTTGAAGATCTGAGAACATCAGGGACACTTGCCCAGTAATCTTGGAGACCAGCTCACTAGTGACCCCACACCAGAGGCTATGAAGATGGTGCGCACACAGTGTGTGGGACCATTTGCATATCCATTATTATGCTGCATGACACCTAGACAAATGGAAATCTGTCTACATCAATGGCAAGAATTAGTTTTTTGTTTTTTTTTTTCAGGCACAATAGGCAATTTCCAGCTTTCTTGTCTTTTTTGGTTAGTTGCCTAATCTCTGAATAAACACAGTTGTGGGCCATTTATAACTGATCACATCTGACTATGTCTTTATTGTTCAAATACTGCTGATAAAAACGTTCTTCTTGCTCCTTGCCTGGCATTCAGGCTTCCAGAGTTTGGCCAGTGCCCTCCTGCACAGCTTTATCTTCTATTCTTCCTCCCTAGACAGTCTGCCCGCTGCCACACAGCACCCAGCCTCTCCCAAATGCACATTCCTGCCTCTGAGCCTTTACTGTGCCATTGTTTCTCCCTAGACTGACTGTTGCCTTCTGCACTGGCTTCCACTCCACTTCCTCCACGAAGCCCTCCTCGATTTCCAGGCTGGAAGTGGGCCTCCCAACGCAGAGTGTCTTTTGTTAGAGGATCTCCAAAATGCCACTGGTTATTATTATCTAGTGTCTGAATATAGGTCCTCTCCTGCGCTCCTTTGTCAAGTCCTTGAGGTCAAGGACCACGCCTTTGCTTTCCCAGTCTTGGTGTCTCTAAGTAGCACCAGGCACAGGGCCTTGCTGGCTTAGTCACTCTGTGACTATCTGCTGAGTTGAACTTCTCACAGATACAGATGTACATGCATATTCAGACACAGTCCTAGGATCTGAGAATTTTCAGGCGGAAGGCGTGAGGAGATCATGATTTGGGGGGCATTTGTGGGCTGCTGAGGTGGAACTCCTGTGAAGAGGGCAGAGGAAGGAGCTAGCAGATGGTGGGCACGGGGCTCCGCATTTGAGTGGACATATCTTCAGGGGGATTGCCTTCAAAGTCTTAGAGCTAGAGCTTTAAAATACTAGTACTTTTCCATCAGACTGGGCCCAGGTGTCAATGCCTCTATAGTCAAATCTGGGTAGCAGGCTAGGGGTGTGAGCCAAGGGGAGGATGGACCCCATAACTAGAAAATTCTTCTTACTCTTGCAAAGCCTCCAGAAGAGAAAAGACCGGGTTTCCCTTGTATTATCTTCAGGTGTCCATGTGGTTGAACATCTGGGGTCCAGGGCAAATATCAAGAGCTTACCACTCCCAAAAGATAAGATAAAACAACTTAAAACAATTAAAAAAAATAGTCACTCTCACTAGCAGTCAAGGAACTATGAATTAATATCATAGTGGGGCCGGCTGCTCCTCTCTTGTCTTTTTTTTGTCCTGTGGAGGCGAAGGTGAGGATGAGGTACAGGCCATTCCTTCTGAGAATTTTATACACAAGTTTTAAATGGGTATACCCTTGGCTAATTTGCCTTTTAAAAAATGTGTATGCTCTTCCATCTAGCAATTCTTATCTTTAAGAAATATTTATGACAATGCACAAAAAAGGCCTGGCAAACATGCTTACAGCAGTTCATTGTTTTTCATTCTGTAACAAGATTTTATTTGAGGACATATGAGGTTGTAAATAGTTATTAAAGCCTCCCAAGCATGTCCCTCTTTTTCATGTTGTCACTGTCATTTAAACAAATAACAATAAAAAGGAAATATAAAATGTGGGATCATAGGAATTGGATAAATAGACAATAAATAAGCAAACATAAATGACCACAGAAGACCTTGATGTCAGTAAATATAATGGTGAAGATTTGGGGGGTAATGCCCTTTAGAACTCAGGTTGCTGATTCAGGAGAATATTGCATTGTCTGCCCCAGGGACCTCTTTTGCACAGTCCCTGTGAAATGAGGTCAGGCTCCCTTTACATTTTAGTTTTTAAAGAAGGCAGAAAAGGAGTGGAATTTTAAGGAACAAAGGAAGGAAGGAAGGAAGGGAGGGAGGAAGAAAGGAAGGGAGGGAGGGAGGGAGAAAGAAAGGGAGGGAGGAATGAAGGAAGGAAAGAAGGAAGGAGAAAGGAAGGGAGGGAGGGAGAGAAGGAAGAAGCATCCCTATTTATATTGCATTGTAACCCCAGCCTCAGGACTTGAACCCAGGTCCTTGGGCTTTACAGGGTCTGTTTAGCTTCTCAGCTGCCTGAATCACAAGGGTGTGCCCCCTCTTTACCTTAGCATCTGTCCCATATTTGCTTGTTTTAAGCTTCATCCAGACCAGAAAGAGTGCAAGGGAAGGGTGGGGCTGGTTGGAAGGGCCCAAGATTGCATTTACGGGGTTGGTCTTGTGCACAGAGCTGGGGGCTACCCGTGTGTGTGAGTGTGTGTGTGTGTCTGTGCCTGTGTGTCTGTGCCTGTGTGTGTATGTGTGTGAGCTGCACGATCAGCATCTCCCAGCAGGAGGGGGTCTGGTCTTTGGGTTCCCTGGCTCCTTTTTCTGTATCCAGTAGATGGAGGAAATGGCATGGGTGTTCAGCTGAATTGCTGACCTGTGTGACATTACAAGATATTTCTTGACATGGAAAGATCCCCAATGCACATTCCCAAATGAAATAAGAGTCTGCGAAACTGCCTAGTGCAGGGCTGTTTCCCTTTTTTCCAGGCAGCATTATCTGTGTCTGCATCTGCCCTGCTGTGGCCGCTTCTGCATCTATCTCCACGTAGAAACATGTCTGGAAAGAAAGCGTACCAAATTAGCGACATCTGTTATTTCTAGGAGATGGAAATACAGTAATGTTTACTTGTGTTTATTAGTATTTAAAGGTTTTGTTTCTTTCCTCCCTCCCTGCCTTTCTATTGACCATAAAATAGATATCATTTCTCAACCATCTGGATGGAACTGGAGGGGATCATGGCCAGCGAAAGAAGTCACAAAGTAGAAGAGAAATACAGGATGGTTTCGCTCATGTGTGGAATAGAATGAAATGAAGCACAGGAACACACAAGTCCCAGCAAAACCAGCAGGACACAGGACTGTGGCTGTGGGGGCCTGGGGGGAGAAGGGAGGGGAAGCTGGTGGTAAAGGGCACTGGAACTCTGCTGGTGGGTGTGGAAGAACATGCATTACTTGTGTAATAACATTACAAAAAAAAATAGTCTGCTCTGGGGGTCACCTCGGACTCCCTCACCAGCTGCCTCTGCGGTTGACGTGGGTGCCTGTGGCCCATAGGAGGGTCTGGTGGCAGGAGTCACTCATTCTACTTGGGGGGAGAGGGGTTCAGGAACTTGGTGGAGGAGGTGGTGCCTCTGAGGACAGGTCCCTCGAGAGAGGAGGGGAGGAAGCCCAGGCCAGGCCAGGCCAAAGAGACTGAATGGCCCCTAGTGGGCGAAGCTCAGCTCCATGCCTCTGAGAAAGGGGTGCTCCATGCACAGTGCTCAGAGCTGCTTCAGGGGTCAGGGGGTTCGGGCAAAAACTTGTCCTCCAGCTCAGTGTCCAGTACTGACCTTCCTTCTGAAGGTCTTGTCATGAAAGGAACTTGCAGTTCACAAAGGGCAGTTGAGAAATTCCCTCAGGAAACTTCCCTTGAGCAGAGGGGACACACCCAAGACTTGACTGACGTGAACTCCCTGAAGGCAGCTGTAAGGAAGAAACTGCCACCTGTAACAGGTTTCTGGGAAGGTTAGAAGATGGCTGAAAGAGTCTCCACCTTTAAGACTGCTTTTAATCCAGGCTCCAGGGGCATGTAATTGGTACTCAACAGTTGCATTAGTTTGTAAATCATGTGCTCTTTGCTCATCACAATAGATTCAGGGATACCTAGAAGATAAAATAACTCAAACTCACTCACACGGACACGTTTCTTGCCTGGGAGGCTGCTCGCCTGCTGAGAATTCCCTCTGACCTGCGGCTTTCATGATCCACACGGCAGAGAACCATTTTCACCGAGGTGCCTTTACAGTGCCTTTATGAGTATGTTTCTCTCATACTTGCAGTGTTCTCTAGCCACCGAGCCAGAAACAAAGAAGGCTGGCGGGCTGTGTGGGGTCTCATCAGAATCTGGTTCTGTCCATGCAACTGCACTGGGGCAAAGGCTCTCCCCGACCCCTCTCTCATTGTGCGAAGGGAGGAAAGCCATGGCAGTTCTGAGGAGCCTTGATTTCCTAAAGGACAGTATTCACTCCGTCTTCTCTCTGACACCTTTCTCCTCTCTCCATTCTTCCCTCCTTCCTTCCCTTGCTCCCTCCCTACATCCCTTCCTCCCTCCCTCTCTCTTTCCCTCCCTCCCTCCTTTCTCCCTTCCTCCTTCCCTCCTTCCCTCTCTCTTCCCTCCCTCTCTCCTTCCTTCATTCTCTCCCTCCCTCTCTCCCCTTTCCTCCCCTCCCCTTCCTTCCTTCCTTCCTTCTTTCCACAACTACTTGAGTCCCTAATTTGTGCCAGTCAATGTCCTAGGCACATAGGGCACAGACATGTTGTTCCCTCTGTTGAGCAAGATGCAAAGCAGCCCCAGATGCCACGGAACTGTGGCTCTCCCGTGAGCCTCTCTGTTGGGAAGTAGCCAGGAAAGGCCTTGTGCTGGTGATCGTGCAGAGTCCAGGGGATTTCTGGAAGATGTGCTGAATGGCCTGCATGTCTTCTGGAGTTTGCTCTAGGAGGAAAGACAGGTCCTGCACCTCCCAAAGGGTTAGAAGCCAGGCCCAGACCTCTTATTTGTCAACTTTCCCCTTCTGGAGGAAGCTTGTTCTTCCTCTCACAGAAGGTGGAGCAATTTCATCAACTTGCCCTGTGACACAGTTGCCCCCCACTGATTCTACCCCTATCCTAGACATCACCAGATAGACGTGGGCGCAGGCTGGCCCGGGGGCCAGGCTTAAAGAGCTTGATGGCAGGGTGGTCTTGTGTCCTTGTCTGTGTGCAAAGTCTTTTTCTGAAAAATTCTCAACCTGTCGATCAGAAAAATATGCATATTCAACTGCACATGGAGAAGAGGAGGTGTCTGCTGGGGGAACTGAATTAACCAGGAATAACTATTAGCATTTATACTATTAACAACCACTTACATTTATCTAGCAGTCAGGCCTTTCAAAATGCTAATATATACTTGAATTCATTTGCGCTTCAAAGGAATTTTACTGGAAAATGTTCCATATTGTATATTTAAGAGTCTGCAACTCTCTCTGAACCATCCAGCAAGCCAGTGAGACACCCCAGCCAACAACCTCTCAGGAGCTAAGCCCCACGTTTGACTTCCTCCTTTTATGGGCCTCATAATCCTGTTTTATAGCAGGTGTTTTGTACTTTTAACTCTCCCCTGACCTTTTCATTTTTCTGTTACCCCTGAGCATCCTTATCCCTGATCTTGTATTTTTGATGTCCCTTTCTGTTGCATTTTATTGTTTATTTTTGCTGTTTGAGTTGAAACATTTTTTATTTTTACTGAAGTTACACTGGCTTATAATATTATATAGATTCTGCATTATATAGATACAGCATTAAAAATCAACCTTTGTACATACTGCATTATGTTCCTTACTAAATTATCTTTGTTTTAAAAGCCACTTCATTAAGGTATAATGTTATGCAGTAAATGATACATATTTAAAAGCAGTAACTTCATGCATTTTGAC
Organism: Solenodon paradoxus; assembly: GCA_004363575.1. Taxonomy (NCBI): domain Eukaryota; kingdom Metazoa; phylum Chordata; class Mammalia; order Eulipotyphla; family Solenodontidae; genus Solenodon; species Solenodon paradoxus. The sequence goes on from RJWH01003532.1 coordinate 84,630, forward strand.
TTTTTTAAAAAGAGCAAGGCAGGCCAGAATGCAGGTTGACAACAGGCAGGAAGGAAGAGGGAGGAAGACGTATTTCATTTATTTTGTTTATTTTAAATGTTTCCACCCCCCCACCCCACCCTCACCAGCCCTGGTTCTCAAACCCTGGTGCCTGAGCTGTGTATGGACTGTGTTCCAGGTGAGGCATGAACACCTGAGCCACCAGGGGTGCCCTGACAAATGTCTGAATCCATAAGGCCACCACCACAATCAAAATAGTGTGTATATCCCTATTTCAAGTGCCCAGAGTTGGTCTTTATGATTCCCAATCAAAATGAACTTAAGTAAACAGTTTATTTCCAATTTCTGGTTCTTGAATACATGTGTGATGAAGTCTCCTGGTTCCAGCATCTGGAGTGCCAGCTCATGCTGGACCTCAGCTTTAGTAAATCATCTCACAGCCTGTGGCTCCCTGCTCTCGTTGTGACCCTCTCATGGAGTCATAGATGGAGCACATTGGAGCCTGGCTTCTTTTAGATGTATTGCCTTGGACAATAATAGCCATTATGCTACTCACCTCACCAGATTCAGGATCACAGGGAATGTTAGTTGAATGTTAAAATGGAAATGTCTGTACAGACACCAGGTCATGACACATGAGATATTCCAACACCAAATCATCACATGGTCAGTTTACAAAGAAAATGTCCCCACATTGGGTAGGTTCTCTTGAGATAACAAAAAGAGAGTAGAGGGGACAGAGAAGGTGAGAGTTCTCTTCAGAAAGAACTGTTGCCATGATGCCCTTTGAAGTTCAGTGAGGCAGGTGGCTTCAAGAGGACCAGTTAGAGGGCTTGATGTGTGTCTCTGTAATGTGGGGAAGAGCCTACTTGCAGGTAACTGGCTGATGCCCAAGAAAGCTATTGAGGCTGGGATATGGGAGGCATAGGAGGGTTTCCTGGGGATCAAGTGTTGATTGACTTGATGAGAAATGGCCAGAGAGGTCCAGCAGAGTGACCGCCAGCGAACTCAAGAAAGCACCTGTGGGGAACGAGTGGCTCTAAATGACGGTCTACTGAGTCATATAGGGAAAGCGGTCAGTTATAAGGACACTCCCTGGTCCCTCCATGCAGCTCCCCTCTTGTTTCTCCTTGTGCCAGCCCTTGAGGAATGCCATGTCACAACCCAGAGGTTTGGGGGACACAGAGGTTTGGGGGACACCATTGAAGGTGTCTTAAAATTTCTGAGTTGGAAGATGTTAATTCAGAGTGATCAAAAATATCCTAAGACTTGACCACGTTTTCATCCAGGGACTGGTGAACTAGACTGCTATGTTTTACAGGAAAAATGGAAGGTGGTATAAAATTGTGTTTCAATTATGCCACAAATTGTGCTGTTCATCGTCCACATTATGATCAAAGTATAAAAGAGTAGATCTTAGTGACTCTCTTCAATACCTCCTTTACTACCCTCTCTTTTCTTCTTGCACACTAAGACTGATTATAAACCTGGAACTACATTGAGTCCCTCAGAAGGATGTGGTAAAGGTCCCACCTCCAACGTTTCTATGTAGTGTATCTGATAGGAGATAAGATTTGCATTTGATTTTCTAACAAGTCCCAGGTCTTGCTGATGCTGCTGGTTGAAGGCTGACCCTTGGAGAAGCACTGCTCTGAAATCCTGGTTCTCTACCCTGGCTGCACATTGGAACTCACCTGGGGACATTTAACCACGGATGCTTGGATCCACCCCAGAAATCTGATTGAATTGGTGTGGTCCATACATTATGGACTAAAAGCTATCCAGGGAATTAGAGGAGGGATATTTACTTTTATTTTTAAACTCCGATTTACATAATCGAGGTGGAGACTTTGACCTTCTGATTTTTATATCTTGATATCATTTGAATTTTTAATAATAAGCATGTCACTTTATAACTAGCAAGCAAAAAGACATTTGGATCTCCTTCCTCTGTCATTCTTCTGATCGTTTAAAAAAATTCCTCTTGGTCTAATAAAATCTAGTTCATTCCAAATTCTGCCAAATTCACGATGTATTGAGAAATTGATTTCAGCTATTATATGGAATGTTAAAAAATACTTTAGCTTACCCCTTTATGCTTTCGAATATCTAATTGTTCTCTTCCATAATCCAGAAAATTCTACTGCTCCACTTCTCTTCCTGGTAAGTTTATTCCAGACATGCTTATTTATGTAAATGATCTTTATTCATGTGCTCTTGAAAATCAGCAGGAACACTTAATGAGAGCTTGTGATGTGTCAGACACGGTGAGAATTATTTCTGTTTTACAGTGCAAAACATGAAAGCTTAGAAGTTCTCTAAATTCACTAATACAAAATTGTTTGTAGCATCATATGTATTCAAATATGTATGTATGTATTTTTATGTTTCTACACAAATATTGAATATTAACCATTAGCAAACAGAGAGAAAAAGGCATGTTCAATTTCTGACTAGGTGGGTAGACTAGTTGTCACTAATTCTTCTATCAGTTTTCCAAACTCTGCTTAGACACCCTCGTTGTTACAGATGGATGATGTCTCATGTGTCCACCTTTTTAAAAAGGAGGCAGTTACACATTTTATGATTCCCTAGGCTCCCATTCATATGTAGCATTATAAATATACATCTGGTAGTTCAAATTTGCTTTCTTTCAAATATCCTCATTTTGTTTATCAGTCAAAATTCCATTTCTACATGAGACCCTTTCCCTATTTTTGACTTGTGCGAAGACTCCTAAACTTGCTCCCTTTATGAACAATAAAATTCTCTCTAGGTATTAAGCTTTATTTCTGATACTAAAAATCACATTCCGTTTCTTCTCTCTCAGGGTCATACTAACTTGCTACTTTAATGCTTTCCATTGTACTACTTTTATGTATTTCTAACACGTGCTTTTTCTATATAAGTGTAATTTTATCAAGACCTGCAAAATTTCCTTTGATTTTTCTCTGCTTGTTGCTCCCAATCTTTGGTCTTCAGACTTAAAGTCTATCCCCTCTGGATCTAGGAGTCTCATTTTCTTTGAACTTTCTCTCTTTTAATTTCTCTGCTGTCTTCTTCCTTCCCTCTCCATTCATTCATTCAATTGACTCTTTTCTTTTCCTTTCTACAAGTTAACCATTCTCCCAAGCTTTGTCCCGACCGCTAGGGCTTATGACAATCCCTGTGTCTGGCAATTTGGCTGTTTCTCCTCTAGCATCAACACCATAGCCACACCTTGACCATTTTCTCTTTGCTTTGATGTGCTTCTGCTACTGTTTCTCCATAAGCTTCTCTATGCCTGTCTATGGTGGTCTCTTTCTCTGTGTGTGCCAAGAAAGAGAATCTAATTGGTTCAGTTAGTCACCAGTCAGTATAAGACTTCCATGTTGCGTGAAGCACGTTAGACTTTATAAAACTATTTTTTTGCTTGTTTTGTATTTTTGAGTCAAGTGTCCCAGTTTTGGGGGCCAGAATTACCCGGTACTACAGGCAAATGATTGGTTTGATTGCATTCTTGTAATGGGGCTATAAAAATGTCAGGTTCAGTGCACTAGGTCCAGAGCTCACAGCAAACCTAATTCTGCCCCCACAGTGACATACTTCATCATCCCTAAGTAAAAAACACAACCATATGGCTAGTCCTTTCTTTCCTTTGCTCTAGTTCATTCAATGTTATGTCTCCCAAGTGAAATACCTTGTGTATCTGTTACTTTGCTGGAATTGTTGATTCATCTTAGTATCTATCTTGAGCGAAGTTTCCCACAGGATGCAGGCTTTGAACTGCAAGGTTTTAATCTCTTAATGTATGGAGAGCATCTAGAAATCATCAAGAGAAAGATACAAACCAATGGAAAAATGTGCAAAGGACATGCACAGAGAACTAAAAGGGGCTTAACCCACTAACAACAGTCAACTTTACACTTAATCACAAGCTATTATATAGAAGACACAGTTACACATAAGATGTATGGCATAATTATTAATATATATGCATATCATAAAATAAGCAATAATAAGGGAAATATTCACCAACACTATAATAAAATGTATATCTCACCTATCAGACTAGCAAAAACCTAACATTTTAACTTTTAAGATCACTTCTGGTATTCATTAATGCAAAATGGAATAAAGATTTGAGCAATGATGATAAAGTTCTCAGAGGGGAAAATTACACTCAGCTCAATTGTGCAAGTCAATAAGCAGTGACAAATATTTTAAAAGAATATAGGCATGAATGCGACACATTGTCACTTGTTATGTAGAGTATATGAAAGGGACTCACTGGAAATGTGCAGTGAGCAACCTGCACAGATGTATGCATCTGTACTGCCTGTAGTTCCCGTAAAAGCTTGAGAAACTACTAAGGGATAAAACTTAGTTGTCTAAAAGGTGAATAGAGAAGCTATAGAAAAAGAACTGGATGGATATTGAATCTATCTAAATGAAACAATAAAACTAACAGTGGCAATTATGTGTAGAGAACACAGCATAACAGTGATAAAGAAAGATACAAAAATAATTAAGAATAGTAGATGTTAGACAGGCCAAGAAGGTGGGCAAAAGTGTAGTGTACATGGATTGTCTAATATTTCATGCATGCAATCCAGACATGTTAAATCTCCCAAATCAAGCCACAGGATATAATTATATAAAAAGGCATACAAATTTAAAATATAGAAAAAAAAATAATAGCAAAAAATTGCATAACCGAGGGGAGAGAAGAGTGTTAGAAGAGACATATTAAATTCATCTTAATTTATAATTGGGGTCAACAGTTTTCCTAAAAATATAGAGCATTCTATCTGATTTTTACTATAACTATTTAAAAATTAATAAAATGGTATATTATTACTGCATGAAAAGAAAAAACATCATGGTTAGAAGGCTAGGCTTTAAAGTCAGACTTCTTGTGAATTCCAGTTCTCATATCTTGAGCAATTCATGGGACTTTCGAATCCTTAGTGTTCTCATTTGTAATGTGAGAATCTTATAGTATCTACTTCATAAGATTGTAAAGAATAAGTGCAATGATGAATTATAAATGCTTAATACAAATTAGCTAATATTATTGCTATTTATTCTTTTCATCACTGTTTACATTTAAGTTTTTACAGAAGACCAAATTGAAATAAATTCTGAGCCATTGGGGTCCCATATCTATTCAATATATCTATTCAATATATAGAAATGCCATACTGGCTTGTCTCAGACATATCGAGTACAAAATAGCATTACTATTACAATAGAGATTGAATTTTTGAAAAATTCACATTATCAGCAAATCAGATGGCCTATCATTAACTCCGCAGGAGTCAAAGTGTAGTCTTTTGCAGACACCTGATATGCTTTAACATCAGGGTAGAGTTTTTATTTCTATTTACCTAATATTTTTCTTTACTATTTATCTTGTTTTTATTATTTAAATAATAATTCACAATTACCCCATTACAGTTTAATATCTCTCACTTAAAAAAAAATCTCATCCTATGAAGTTTTATTCATGTAATAGTTTTTGATGTTCTAGTTCAATTTTTCAACACATATCATTAATTATATGACTATTAAAAATATTAGTCCATATGCCACTAACGTAATTTCGAGTATCACTGATGGTTCACAAGGTAAGCTTTGAGAAATTGTGATTTTTATTCACTTAATAAATACTTTGAGCACTTACTATATAAAAGACACTGTTCCAGACAATCAAAGAACAACAGTAAATTCAACCTATAAAAGTTCTTGTCTTCATGAAGTTTACATTCTAAGAAGAGAGATAGATAACACACAACATTAAGAAATACAATTTATAGTACAGAAATTGGTGGTACTTTATAGAGCTAGTCCATGAGTTGATGATACTTAATGGAGATAGTTTTGTGAATTGGAGATATTTTAAGGAGATACTCCTTGAGTTGGAGATGCTTTATGGAGCTAGTCTGTGAGTTGGTGACGCTTTATAGAGATAATCCGTGAGTTGGAGATGCTTTAAGAAGATACTCCGTAAGTTGATGCTTTATGGAGATAGTCCGTTAGTTGGTGATGCTTTAAGGAGCTAGTCTGAGTTGGTGATGCTTTATGTGAGGTGGCTGCAGTTACCAGGGAAGAAGGCAGGGAAAGGAAGTGGGCAGTGTCGGAGGAAGTACAAAGGAGTGGACTGTTTTAAATAGAGTGATCAAGAAGACCTCACATGAAGTTTCCCTTGAGAATCCTGAAGGAGGCAAATACATAAGCCAGGGCCTATTTGGGGAGAGGACTTTCAGACTATTCGAAGAGTAAATTTAACAGCTCTGAGCTCTTCATGTTCAAGAGCACTACGTGCCCGTTGTCTGCGTGCGGAGCGCTACGGGGAGAATGTTGGTTGAGGGAGCCCAGAAAGGTAAGAAGAGGTGGCTAGTCGTACAGGGCCTGCTGCCACCTCTGCTGCTAACAGTAGAGGAGCTGCTACTAATTCTATTATTTGAGGGTTTAAAAATGAAAGGGAGAGGCATGATAAGAAGACATAAAATTTAGTTTGCATTTAAGAGCCCAATTCTTGAATTTTTTGGTTCTTGCAAACCACAAAAACTGTGTGTCCCCTAAAAATCCACTGCACCCAACTCACCACATAAATATAGGTGGGAGAGCAAAGAGGAGTCATGGAACAATTCCCACAAACTTGCCACTCTCCTAGGTCTATCATTCCACTAGGTTCTGTGCAGAATACAAAAGAAAGATGGCTTGGTCCCAGAATTCAAGGAATCCACACTCATGGTGCAGTAAAAAAGCAAAAACACACAGACAGGAATTTTTCCTTGTCTGGTACATTATGAAGTGTTGTTAGCTCAGACTAGGAGGCAGGAGGGAATGATGACTCTAAAAAGGATGATTAGACTTGTTTCCCAGAGAGGACAGGCCTTGAGCTGCACTTTGACACGTGAAGGGGCAGAGGGCAAGAATTCTAAATGGGATCAGTGCACAGTGGGTTTGAGTTTGTTTGTGGTTAGGAGACGAGGCTACCCAGGTGAGGGGAGGACCTTGAAAGCTCAGCAGAAGGGTTTCAGAAGTAGAGGATTAACTTGCGGTTCCCCACATGCAAACGAGGGAACTTACTCTTGTATCGTTAACCCTGATAGAGAAGAGATTGGCTGGAAGCCCACCTGATACGCTGCAAGGAGAAATTCACTTGGAGACCAGCCGTGGGGAGCATTATGCTGAAAAGAGCTCCCTTAATGCTCTCTGCTTGCCAAAAATTCCATTTCCTATCTGAGGACTGTTAGGGAACCTCTTATCAGACTCCTGTCTCTAGCTGCGCAAGCCAGACAGAAGTCAGTGACATGCGTGCATTTTAAACAAGTTACAAGATTAGAGATCCCAGAAACGGCAGGGATAAAGGCTGTGCTCCTCCTGTTTTCAGCAGAGAGAGGGGAATTTAGACAGCAGCGAGTCCAGAAAAGCCATCAAAGGCAGGGAACTGAGGGTAGAAATAGGCCTTCCTCACATCCTCTGGTCTGAGCCCTGAGTCCTATCTCAGCCTGACACCTCACACCTGTTTGTACATGTTAATCCCTTCTCAGCTACCACCACCCTTGAATCCCTTGATTTTCCCCACCTAGGACACCCGGGACTGATTTTCCACTTCTGTGCCTTTCACAATCCAGAGATGGGACACCAGGTCTTCAGTTTCTCATCTGCTCTCAGGTCTGATCTTTAATCTCTTAAGGAAAGTGAGTGAGGAGACCAGAGACAACAGGGCAGTTTCCAGGTTACTCCAGCTGCTGCTGACTGATCCACGGGTCCCAAGTCTGCTTCTGAAGCACAGTTATGCACCACATAACAGCATGTTGGCTAGTGGTGGACTCCATAGACGATGGTGGCCCCAAATTCCTACCGCCTAGAGACATCATCATCATCTTAATGTAGCTAACAGCAGCCTCATACATCTCAGGTTTACCACGTGTCTTGGGAGCAGTATTATCCTTTGTGCTTGATATAATCTCGCCTTGTTTTGCTCATCATGGCCCTTAAACATTCAATTCACTGCTGATGTCGCCAACAAGCGGCCATGTTGAGTAATTAACCTGGAAATGAAATGTAAAGAATTAAGGACTACATAAGTAGAAAATCAGGGGTGGCTATTGCTGGCCAGTCAGGTATGTCCATTTCACTATAGCCTCTTGAAGAGCAAGAGTGAAGTGTTGCAAGTTTGCTTCATCGAAAGCAATGAGACTAACACAAATTCGATAAGGGTCTATGTTTGATGTGAAGAAACTTCTGATGACCTGGACTGAAGACCAGACACAGAAGCATATACTTCTTACCACCATGTAATCATGACCAAAGTAAAAAGGTCGTTTGAGATGTTGAAAGAAAAGACTGGGCTTTTCTCTCCCATCTTGTTGTGTGAGTTTTGAGTGTTCTTAGCTCTGTTTTCTCACAAGACATTTAGGATCAAGCAATTCCTGGAGTAGAAACAGAAGCAGAATCATCCCATTCCCCAATGGATTTGAACAAAAACTGGCAATAAAAAATCAGGTACAACTCCAAGAGGGGGCATTGGAGAAGAATCAAGCTGGGTCTCTAAGAAACCTCACACGGTTGGCATACATATTTATGCTGTATCAGCATCACTAGCACCTTGTTTATTACATTGAAAATAGAGAAATACTATTTAAATGTATGGGTGTTTTTGTTTGTTTGTTTTAAGGAAAGGTGCAGGAATGAAGGCAGGCAGGTAGGCAGGCAAGAAGAGAGAGGAGGAAGAAGCATTTTATTTTTATTTAGTTGTTCACCCTGGTTGTCTCCCCATGGACCCCGGACTTAAACCCAGGGGTATATGACCTGAGCTCCTTCCGAGGCGATTGATCTAACTGCTGCTCCACCAGAGCTTGCCAAGATTCTGCATTTCTAACCAGCTCCTAGGCTGCTGGCCCACAGGCTGAACTCTGTGCAGTGAGGGGCCAAGCGCAGAATGGACCAGGATCGGCAGCCCTGACCTTCCAGGCCCCGCTGAGCCCTCAGTCCTGAATCTTTCTTTGCGCTTTACCTGCTGATTGACATTTCTTATCATGTGTTACGAGAAGCCTTCCTCTGATTTTCCATGTAACCGTGATAAAAACACGGTTGTTTCATGGAAGAGGAAATTTCATATACTTCCTTTACTAAGCCAACACTTGGCAGAAAGGCATAGCTTCTGGGAAAGACAGTCAAGAAAGACATTCTTCCTAAGCAGCAAAAGAGCGACCATTTGTTTACTTGTGAAACAACTCCCTGGCCTATCTGGAGTGTTTGAAGGAAGCATCCTGTCCGATGGTTAAGAAAAAAACATGCAGAATTGAATAAAAAAATGATAGCTGTCATGATAATAGCTAACCCTAAGCTTTTATTATCGAGGCATCGTTCTAAACACTAAGATCTCATGGATCCTAAAGTGATCACATTAGGTAGTTCCTATTAATGATCCCCATTTTACAGGGGAGGAAATGAAGACACAGGGATGTTAAGTACCCAGCTGTGTGAACTGAGACATCTGTTTAACTGAGACAGGTGGGTTAAGAGCGGACCGTATTTCAAAGATCTAGTCATCTAGCTATTAGAGAAATAACATCTGTGAAAGGAGATTGTGGAAGCTTCCTGAAAATGCCCCTTCCTCAGCATAGATAGCTTACAGACTTTTGGTACTATTAGTGAACATCAAACTGGCCAGAAAAATTTTTGAAACATGTGACTCACGATTTTGAATAGTTTGAGAATTCTAGGAGCAATGCAAAAACTGCTTCCTCTTGATTCAGGAAGATTACCAGGAAGAGATGTCATCATTTCTCTGATTTCTATTGCATTCTTATTTTGATACTTCAGCAGGGATAGTCCACACTGAAAAATTCTTCCAAATATCATTTTAAAGATTACTTTAATGTGAAATATTTGGAGTTAATTTTTGCGTTTACCATATTTTGTCATGTACATTGCACACTTGGGGGGCTCAAATTTGTGAGGGGAAAAATAAGGATGCACATTATACATGGGTAGTATTAATTCTGTATCTATAGAAATGTTTTAAATTCTTTTGCTTGTGCTTATGAGTTAAAAGTGTAACTGTTTTTCAAGACCGATATCCCTGTGCGAAATAATGCCCTGTAATACCATAATCGGTTTTCTTGAACTTACAATGAACTTGCCATGAACGCAATTTTGGTCAACGAGTCAATGAAATGAAACCAAGAGTGACTATTGTCCCCAGAGTAAGTGACTCTGACTTGATGAGACAGGTGATGCTGAGTTTGTCACCACAAAGTGCACAGTGCATCATTTCTCTTCCTACATTTTAGGCGGGAGCTAGCCATCTAGCTGATACTTTTACAGAAATACAGACACTGCAAGCTTTACGCTAACAGTTATTAAATATGCTAAAGAACATGGCAACAGAGCTGCAGAGAGACGCGCTGGACCTCCTCCCGCAGGAAGTCATCAGATTGTGGAGGCCCCAGGAAGAAAAGCTTCCTGTCCCTTGTCTCTGTTCTTGTGTTTTAATCCTTGTTTCATGAAATTTCTCGTACCATCATGTGTTAAAATATGCTAAAATTCCATTATAATACATAAAGCATGTACCTAAATGTAAACAAATAAAACTTTCAATTAAAAATTCAAATGAAAGATTACTTTCCTGGAAGTGTGGGCCAAAAACATGGGTGTAGGTTATACCTGGCAAAATACAGTAATACTTAACTGTTATTTAAAAAAACCACATGCCAGTCGTTGCAAATGGTATTTCGCTGGTATAAAAAACTTTCCAGGAGTGGAATTTACCTTCACTTGACTCCATCTACAGGAGATAAGCATTTCTCTTAGGATGACCCAACAACTTTCCTTATATAGTTGGCCCAAACCCAAGGAGATTTTGAATAGGTTGAGCACACGTGAATCGCTCAACAGTATGTATCTGCTGGTGCTTCTTCACCTGTAGTGTGGGCTAGGGCTGAGTAGAGGCTACAAATCTCAGCTGCTCAGCTCAGTATAATCCTTCTCTTTTCAACAGACTCCTCTGCTTCCTGAACTATTTGTGAGCTGCTTTACTGCACAGTTCGTAAGCTGGCGGAAAAGCTATAGACAAGAAATAAAGCCCAAGAAGTCAAGATTCCATATTATTCATGTCCTGAGATTCTCTCTGAATGGTAAATCAGATATATTTTCCCCTCTAAAATTTTGAAGCAGTAAGAAATTACGATTGCATTCCAAGACTTGCTCTAAATCCTTTGTCAGATATTTTTTCCAATTTGAATTTTTAAAGAATTAACAAAACTAAAGTTTTACCTTCAGACTCCACACTTTATTAGAAGCTATCTTAAATGTGGTCTCTCATCCCACTTGAATTGACCGATAGCCTTATGATTTGGGTATTTCCTCCATTTTACAGATGAGAAAACTGAGGCACAGCATGTCTCATTTAAACTGTCACACACAACTTGTAAGTGATAGAGAAGCCCGAACCCAGGACAATGAATTGGCAACTTCAATTTTAGGCAGTGATGTAGTAAGATCTTTTTTGCCACAAGCATTTTTTTCTGCAAACAATTTCATCACATAAGTAATTGGTCGTCATGCAATTTTGCTGCAAAAAAGAGATAAAAGCACAAAAAGTAAAAGAGGGACATTTATTTAAAAGGACGAAATGAAAAATTCTCTGTGATCAAATAGAGAAAAAAAGTCACCATTTTCAAGAAATGGATCCTCATCGGGAATCACGTAAGCATTTTCTTTGGGAATTGGAGGGGGAAAAATAGGAGGAGCTTAATTCTTCTTTTGCTCCAGCTTCTGATATGACATGATAAATTTGGTGAATATGGCATTAAAAACAAGCTGTTATATGGAAATTAGCTATTGAATTGACATGTAATGCTCTCGAAGACTGACTTTTTCTTTTACATTTGCCATAGCTTGTTCAAGTTTTGGTTTTAAAGGGTTGGCAGGGACGACCGCGCTCCCTGAAAGATCTGCAAACTGATGGGATGTCATTTTCTAGTATGGTATGCAATCTGGCTTCACATTCTTATTTCACACTTCCTGTAAGTTTTATAACTGTGTTTTCTACCAAGTTGATATACCTGCTATCATCCCCTCTTCCAAGTTTGCCATGTCTTCTCATTATGGCATCAACCATAAGGAGGGCTAAGATTTATTTAATATAAGAGGGGAGTTTGTGTCAGTTAAAATCATACTGCCCAACCAAGCTGTCCACCAGCTATTTTTCTTTTATGGCAAAATTGCCTTATGGCTAATTAGTTATGCAGCAAATATGCTTGTGGCTAAAATGCCAATGGCCCAAACTTATGGTAAATCTAATGAGCAGGCTGCAACTGCACTTCTCTTTTCCTGACACTGTGCTCACGTGGATTTGCAATAAGGAGTAGCGCCTTGTTCTCAGAGTCCTTGTTGTCTCGTGATCCTGCTAAGACTGCTCGTGACTGTAGCTCAGGACTTATGATTGACAACACCCAGGACCTGATATTTGAGAACATACCTTCCTCAGGTTGCTAAGTAGAGGGGAGGAGGGGAGAGAAAAAGGAAGACAATGATTTACACTTCTCACACCTACCAGGAGCTTGCTGTCTCCCCCTGCTGTGCCCCATCTCCACATTTTACTGCTGAGAAAACTCAGGTCCGGAGAGGAGATCTGACTTATCTGTGTTAAGACGGAGTCATTGCCTTTGGGTTCTCATTGTTGACTTGTCCATAGACACCAAGTCCCGCCAGACGCAGGAAAACCCTGCTTCCTTCCATTCTGGTTGCACCAGCACTCTGCTTCTCTCGCAGACCTCCCACTTGTTCTAGAATTTATGAATGGAAACCCAGCAAACTTTGTCTTCTCTTTCTCTTTTTTTTTTTAAAGGAAAAGTGCAGGCAGGAATGAAGGCGAATAGGCAGGCAGGCAGGCAGGCAGGAGGAGAGAGGAGGAAGAAGCATTTATTTATTTTTTTATTTAGTTGTTCACACTGGTCGTTTCACCTGGACCGGGACTCGAACCCAGGGGTATGGGGCCTACACACCTTCAGAGGCGACTGACCTAACTGCTGCTCCACCAGGGCACGCCTTTGCCTTCTCTTCTGACTCTCCATCTGGCCACATCCTGGCCAGCCACTTGTTACATCCTGCTCCTTCTCAGATCTTAGAAACACAGAGGTAATCAGACGATGACAGTTCTGGTCACCCCTGCCTCAGCCCTGTCTACACATCACACCTCAGGGACTTACGGATAAGCTGTCCTCCCTCCTCTCTCCACTTACCTGTAGCTCCTGTACCTTGTAAGTCCTCACTTAGCTCTAGTCCCAACTACCCACAAAGTCTTCCCAGTCTCATTAGCTCCCACCCATTTTCCTTTCCTTTAAGTGTAGCACTCAGATTAGCACTTAAATCTAAGTAGCGTCTTATGATATTTGCTATTATTTTTCTAATCTACATTCTTAATGAAAATAATAACCAGTAGCATTTTTGAGCATTTTCGACCTGGCAGGCTTTCTTCCAAGAGCTTTTCGTTTATTGACATTTATTTCTTATAGCAACCATTACAACACAGGGACTCAGACGACCACTCTGGTACAGATTAGGAGGACGAGGCACAGAGATGCAAGGGCTGCTTGACCCAAATAACATAGCCACAGGGAGTTAGGCGCTAAGGGTCACACTGAGTTACTCCACTAAACCGCTCATGAAAGTGAGAACTCTTTGTAGCCTTTCCTCCCTCAAGTCTGTCACTTGACCTCTTGATTCCATGTTTGCTCAGTGGAGATCACGACTCCTTCCTCCAGGGGGTGGTTGTAAGGGTGAAGCGATGTTACTCCTGGGCTAGCCTGATACCTGGCACTTGGTTGCTACTCAAATATTTGTTCGACAAGACTTAGGAGTTCTTCTTTGGACACCTCACTTCTCACTGCCATGTTGTTAAAGAAAAAAAAAACACAGCTGTTTTTGGTCAGAAAAGCAAACCTCTAAATTGTGTGCCATTTACACAATTAGCATGTGAGTACAAACAGATTTATTTCAAAGAACCAAATGTTAAAGAATTAAAGTCATCTTCTGCAATTAATACTCAAAATTCAGCTCATCTAAAACACATAGTAGCTTCTTCTAGGTTTTTTTTTTTTTTTAAGTATTTATCAGTAGCTTTGACTTACAAAGTAATATAAACCCATAGGTGTGGGTCCACCATTCATCAAATACATAACAATATACCATGCCTATTACCAATGAGCAAAAGTCCTCCACTACTATCCAATGGGCCCTACCCCACTTGCTCATACCCTCTGTCCATCTTTAGTGTTTAAGGGTTGCCTTATGTTTTGTCTGTTTGTTTGCTTTGTTTTTTTCTATTCCATAGATGAGTGAGATCATCTGGTATTTGTTTTTTTCCTGACATTTATCTTAGCATAATCTGCTTTAGTTCCATCCAGTTTGTCACAAATGACAAGCCTTTTTCAGGGCTGTGTAATATTCCTTCACCTATGTGCATGTACCCCTGGTCGTGTGGGTATGATGTAAAACACATACAGACTGAGGTGGATTTAAATATCCTAAAATGCATATATAGCAATATGAACAAAATAAACAATAAAAGAGTTTAATAAAACAGAAGTGGTTCGTCTCCTAACCTGCACTGGGTGATACAGCATAAGGCACATGCCCAGACAGCCAGTATACAGACTCATGGAGGCCCAGGGGATCGCAGCCTTGGTCTCTATTTTAGGAAATTTAGCTAAAATGACATCTTAGCATAATTATATAGACAATTATCACAATAGATATATTTGGGGATATTTATCCTCCTCATAGTTTGCCTTTCTGGAAATAGCTTTGCCCCTCCCATGGCCTCGCGTGAAGGGAAAGTGGGGTCCTGTGGATCATGTTTGCCCTTTGTACCCGCCTCCCCTGATTGGACCCATAGTGGAGTGAATACTTGATTTAAAGGCCAGTAGTCCACTGACTGGCCAGCACTCAATCAGATTCCCTTTTGAGTATTTGAACCAGGAGCTGTAGAGAGTGAGAGTCTTGAAAGGTCTAGTCAACACAGGCTTGTGGACATAATGCAGAGGAATCCCTCAAAGAGCAATGAAGAGAACAGAGAAAGAGTTGGGAAAGAAAGCATGACTCCCCAGAGGTGGAATGAGGTCTCTTTCCAGTGTGGGAATTTCTGTGCATTTTCTAACATACTCTGTTTTGCTTGAGTGGATTTCTATTCCTGGAAAGCCATCAATTTCTCAGAGAGTGGATTTAACCATTTGATTCTCTCTGGTTGTGGGAGTGTATATCAGCTTATACCCAGCATATTCATTGGGATAAATGAAATACTATATAAAGTGTTTTATTTTATTTCTTAATTTTTTGGATTGCAATAAAGTTCTGCCTTCCTTGACAAGATAGTGTGAAGTCTTCAGAGTAGATGCTCCAGTTCTGGTTCAAGAAATATCTGAGCATCTGACACATGTCAGAGGGAGTCATCAGCCTTTTCTACATAGCTAACTCCTCATGAATAGATATGATTACCCAGCTTCTGGAGGAGACATAGGCACATTCTGTTTCTCTGCCTTCCTTCTCTGACTGCATTTACCAAGGTCATTGCTCCTAGGCACATAGGCACTGGAACAGAAGAGACACGGGGATGGCGGGGATTGAACCAGCTATTCTTGCTTCCTCCATTGAGTTCTGGTCCTAAATTTCGTGGAGGATAAGGTTTATAGATTGACCAAGTGGGTGTTTAATTAAGAAGCCTTTCCCTCTGAATCCTTACCCATATCTCCTTGAGATTCCCCATCCAGTGGAGTGAACAGAATGTGTTGGGAAGAATCCTGCCCGAGGCCTGTGTCCTATCCCAAGCCTGTGTCTTTGCTAACTGGGGCACTTGGGAAGGGTCATTTCCATCTCCAGGAATGTTTCCCCATCTGTAAAAGGATGCTAATTAATGCCAGTTCTTTCTAACTCACAGGGAAGTTGTAGGGTCCAATGAGAAAATAGATGGAAAAAGATTTCTAAGCCGTAAGGAATAAAGAATGTGTGTGGGATTATAAGGAAGGCCAGAGTGGAGAGATGGCTGTGTTCAGGCAGCAGCACAAACCCAACCTGCCCTTGCTTACAGGAGTGCCAAGATTCTAGACTTCTGGTCAACCCTCCCGCTGACTTTCCAGGCTCCTTTCCTGTTCCATCTCCCTCTTCTGTAACTCTCCCGGGGTGGGGGGTGTGCAAAAATACTGCCAGCGACTACAGGACATAATAACTAGGCTTCACTTTGGAATACTTAGTAAAGTGTGTCTCTGTTGAGTATTCTTAATCAAAGCTAATAAGTCTTTTATATTTCTGTCGATTTGATTTGAATACGTTGTTGAACTTTCCCCACACAGTTTTACTCAGAACAAGTTGAAAAAGCATCCAAAGTTTGGGAGTTTGCTGTGTGCCTCTTTCCTCCTGGGACACCAGGATCCCTCTACCCCACCTTGCAATTCTGCCTTAATTGATCTGGGGTGTGGCCTGGACATCTGTGCTTTTGGAAAGTTCCAGGAAATTCTAATGCATATTCAGGCTTGAGAACTTACTGATCTTGTCTAAATCTTCAATTTACAGACTGGTCTCCCCTGAAGGCTTGGCCAACACCTATAACTCAAACACTCTAAAATGGAAAAATGTTCCTTTCCAACCAGCTTAAAGTCTTAATGTCATTATTATCATTATCCTCCACACTTCCTGGAAACCTCAGGCATCTCAATATCCTCTCTATCCCCAAGGTGAACTCTGGAATTGGAGGAAATTTCTTTTGCTATATTTCTTGCTTCAGTCCATTTCTTTATGTTTCCACTACCCTCATGCTAGGCTAAAAGCTACATCTGACCTCACCCGCCAGCCTGCAAACTGGCTGCCCACGCTCTTCTTTTCTCTGCCTTCTTTTACGTGAAACACCAGGCATGATGGAGAATGGGGTTTCAACCCCTGAACTTGGCCTCTTTGTTTTTGGGTTTTGTGTGTGTGTGTGTGTGTGTGTGTGTGTGTGTGTGTGTGTGTGTGTGTGAATTATATATTTTTAAATTATTTTTATTTTTTCACATTAAAATAAACTCACATGTAAAGGTTCCCCATTCCTCATGCTCTTGGTTTCGTTCTACGTTTGCTCTATCAGCAAGGCCGATGGATCCCCTACTTTCTGAAGAGATTCTGTATTCATGTGAGCACTCCAGGTTTTGCTCTCGCTCTTCTGCTGTCTTTTCTGCCTGTTGACGCTGACTTTTCCAGCTCCTAAATTTTCTGGGATCTCTTGCTCTCGGGATAACTGCAGCGATTTGTGCCTGTCATTAGGCACCTGAGAAATGCTGAATTTCACATGGAGTTTGAACTCCGTGGGGATTAGGACCCTGTTGCAAATACCTCTGTACCTCCTTACCCAGCACAGCCTTCTCTGACCCGGTCGAATATTAGTACTAATTAGTTGTGCGAATCAATGCAGGACCGATCACCCAGCCTGTGTGACGGGCCCCGTGGGAAGAGAAATCCACATCTCCGATGTCACACCATGCTGTTTCATGAAGCCCATTGTGCTTAAAGAGAATTTACAATCGGCCCTTTAAAAAAAATGAGTTGCCCCATAAAAGATACTTGCTGGTTAATTTAGAAAAGTAAATAAGAGAAAGAAGTTAAAAGAATTTGGGAGAAGAAAAAACAATCTTATGAGTAACCCAAAACAAAGAGCAGCAAAATCCCTCGACCCCCAGCAAAACCAAACATTAAGATGGTGGAGATTTCCATGTTCCTTTCATTCCCTGGAGGATCTGGGAAAAGCAGAAGTGGAGGAAGAAGGGACCAGGACAAGCTGCTTCCAGAAGATTAAGCTCTTGAACTTTCTAAAAGCATGCACTCTAGCTGTTGCTTTGCAGTGGCGTTCTGCTTCTGTGGATGCTGTGAGGCTGGATGCAGCCTGGTTTAGCAAGGGTTAGGGCGGTTCCTTTGCCATTATCACTTTTGAATGCTGAAGCGCTGAGCCGACTGTATTAGGTTTAATCTCTCCTGAATTCCACACATTGCATTTAAGCTGCACAGTTAATTGCCTAAAGGGTAATTGAAAATGCAGCATGAAATGTGTGGCGAGTGAAGGCTATTAAGCAGACCTAAAGTTCTACATTTCTGATTAACTCTGTGAGCTTAACACTCATTAACAGCATTCCCTTTGATTACCAGCATTTGGTTCAAGCCAGTGAGTTAGGTCTAAGCATGTGCTTTTTAGAATCTTAACTGCCACCTGAATTTTTTTCTATCCTCTCTTTCCCCTCCTGTTCCCAGGCCCCTTTCAACCGCGTGCAAACACACACGCATGCGTGCACACACACGCACACACACACACACATTCCTCTTTTCTATTCTCAGTGCCAGGGCTTCTCAAAATTCACTCTCTTAAGAAATCGGCTCTTACCAGGAAGCCTAGTAAATCAATTCCGTGGTCCTGATGAGTGGAGAGTGTGGGCTCATCCAGTTCACCCAGGCTTCCCCTCAACCGCCTGCCCTGCTTCCCACAGTTATGCATCCTGAGTCCTGGGAACACACTGGAACAGGCCCCTGCCCTGTTTCTTCAGCTCTGTGATTTGGAGCCTGAGGGTGCTGGAGCCAGTTTGCTGCCTCAGAGTTAGTGTCTGACACCAAACAGGGCATTATAGTCACATATTCTTTTTTCTTCTCTTCCAATCAAGGTGGGAAATAAGTCCTCCTTGTTCCTATTTTCTTAGAAGAAAGGTCTTGTGTCTCTGAGATCTGCTTCCTAAGGTGACACTGGAACCAAAGAGATATGTCTGCCTTTTTTTAGGGATGGCCTGTGGGTGCTGGAGACACCCCGTGGCCGGACTGAGGGTGTGGACAAACTCATGGAACATTGCTGGAGAACAGTGGTACCAACTCTTGTTCGCCACTGATTTGTCTAATACTGGATACTTACGAGAACACACTTGACGTGTGACATGCGGGTGAAGAGGGAGATAGTGGAGGAGAAACAGACGTGAGCTGACAGATGAGGGTCTAACTGCAGCCTCAGCCTAGTCACAGAGTGTGTTCGGTGTTTTGGCAAGTTCTTCGCTATCTCTGGGAGTTGCTGTCTCCACCTCCATGATGACCTCCTGGGCCCGTCCCTGGTGGGAGACTTAAGATGTTGAAGAAGGTTGGCTACACTGTGCTCAGCACCCAGCACTCGTGCTGAAACAGGGAGCACGGTTCAGACTCAAGATCAGAGCACCATGGAGCAAATTCAAATAAAGCCCAGAAGGGTCTCTGTGTCACTCAGAAGGTCAGATCAGTTCAACTGGTCATCTTCAATCTACTGCCTAATTTGGTTGAATCCCTTCCCTTCTTTGCTTGCTGACCTCACTCATGTTTGGCCACTGCAGATTTATAGATTGTTTTCCCTTCTTCTCCTGTGGACTTAAATGTGTATAGTGATTGAAGTTGGTGCTAAGTTGTGATTGGGAAACAGTGATTAAATTAATAGCTCTTCCCAACAAAGATAAAGTTAATGAAGGTAATGAATAAAATGTCTAATTAAGCAGGGGTATCATTGTCTACTTTAAGTCTAAATAAATTTACCTCTTAACTTGGGTGGGCTTAGAAGTTAATTAGAAAGACGGGGAGTAGGAATACCCCTGAGTGCTAGCTGATAAAGGCAGTGTCTGGGTTTGAGAAGGTGTGTGTGTGTGTGTGTGTGTGTGTGTGTGTGTGTGTGTGTGTGTGTGTGTGTGCTTGTTTGAGCGAGATTCCATTCAATGTAATTTCCAATCAGCTCAATGCTTTTGAAGGATACAGGCCCCAGCACCATTTATACTGTATTCTTCCCTTCACTGCCCTACCCCTCCACCTCAAGTATGGAGGGAGGAGTATTTGTTTCTTATGATGAAGATGATTTACAAACGCAAAACTGAAGAGAGGGACGGGAAACACGGAGGGAGGTTTGTCCCTGTCTGTAGGTGACGATGGTGATGGAAGGGCAGCAATGTGCTTCTGGCTCAGTTGCATTATTTTGGGAAAAGGAAAAACTCAGCCCTAATGTTTTTCCTCCTATGCTTCCAGACAACTAGCATTTATTTAGCCTGTTCGTGTGGTCTACATTAAAAAAAGTCTTTTTCATAAAACTGTGGTAAAATATAGAAAAAATTGGCCATCTTAACCACTTTAAGTGTACCATCAACAGCCTTAAGTGCTTTCTCATTGTGCATTATCATCGTCCCTCTGTAGAACGCTTCGTCTTGCGACACTGAAACTCAGCACCCATCAACACTAACTCTCCATTCCCCACTCCTCCAGCCCTTGACAGCTGTCCTTCCACAGCCATCCTTCCATATCTTGTCTCTAAGAATTTGACTGTTCTACATATTTCATGGATGGACTCTGACTGTATTTGTTCTTTACTATCTGGCTTAATTCGCTCAGCATAGTGACCTCGAGGTTCATCCATGTTGTGGTATGTCTTAGAATTTCCTTCCTTTTTCAGGCCAAACAATAGTCCACTGTTTGCTTTTCTATATTTTATTAATTCACTCATTTGTTGCTGGATACTTGGGCTGATTTTGTCTCTTGCTTATTGCAAATAATACTGCTCTGAACATGGGTGTGCAAATATTTCTTCAAGTGACTATTTTTAATTCTTTGGGGGTAATTCTCAGATATGGAATTAGGGGATCGTAAGGTAATTTTATTTTTAATATTTTAAGGACCCTCCATACTGTTTTCCAGAGTGGCTGCCCCATTTAACTTTCCCACCAATAGTACATATAGGTTCCAATTTTGTCATGTCTTCCCTAACACTTGCTATTTTCTTTTTTACATAGTTTTCTTTAGATAGAAGCTATCCTAATGGGTATTAGGCGATATCTCATTGTGGCTTTGATTTGACTTTCCCTGACAGTTGGTGATATGAGCACCTGTTCATGTGTCACGCAGTCTTCCTTTTGCTAGGTTTGGCAATATGGCTGATAATATCACTAGCAAGAGGCCACTTAACAAAGACATAGCAGAACACCTTCATGCTGAACCGAGGTTTCAGCAGACGATTTGAAGTGAGAAGAGATAGCAAAGACCATGTGGATTGATGCGGGTGAGGGAGAACAAGACACACGGACAAGATGCTGGGTCCGTCCAGAAAGAATTCGTGGAGACAGCCCTTTGGTCAGGATCACACAGCAAGTTCATTAAAAGCAGAAACAGTGAGTTGAAGCTCCCTGTGGCTGGGAAAGTTACACACGGAATACACCAGCATGTGACCTGTTCTGGCTGCCTTTCACTCAGGGAAGATGGATTCTTGAATATATGAGGGTGGGGCTTCTTCCTTCATGGGCGTGTCCAGGTTACCTCGAGGGGTGTGTCCTAGACTCAAGTTGCTCGTCCTTGCTCTGGGGTCTTCACTCTTAGGAGTCTCAAGTTTTGCCAGTTAGTTTTCTATACATACATTTGTATACTGCCCCCCAGATTTTAAGCTGTGCCGTCCCGCATCATGGATTAGCGCGTGTGAGCTGTCCAGCAGAAACAGAGACCTGAGAGGTGAGGGGACTTGCCTGTGGTTCCATGCCTAGTTGGGGGAGGGCTGCTGTCGGTGGTCTTCCAGGCACTGGCCTCCCTGCCAGTGTTGTGTGACCTCCAGTGAGTGTCGGACTCATTAGCAGCTTTCCGGGATCCAGTGATTCTGAAGGAGTCGGTCCCAAGAGGGCCCAGGACCATGCTTTGAGTTGTGTGACCCTGGGGATTCTGATGCAGCTGGACCAGAGGCCTCAGTGTGGAGACACTGCCTGGCGTGTGTCCAGTCTCCCTTTTATGTTCAGCCTGGGACATGGTGAGTTCAATGGGTCAATAAATGTATTAATTTCCTATTGCTGCTGTCACAAATTACTACAAATGTAGAGGCTTAAACAACGCAAAGTGACTGTCTTACAGTTCCTGGTGGTCAGAAGTACAAAATGGGCCCTACTGGGTAAAAATCAAGGTATAGGGAAGGCTGTGTTCCCTCTGGGCATTTCCTTCTCTTTTCCGACCTCTAAAGCCCACCCCCATTCCTTGGAGTGTGGCGCCTTCCTCCATCTTGAAAGTCAGCCAGGAGGCATTTTCAGCTCTCTGATTCTGATTCCACCCCCTTTAAAGGACCCAAGTGGTGATGATTGTGGCATTTGGTAATTCAAGGTGATCTTTCTCTCTTTTTTTTTTTAAGGTCATCTGAAAAGTGACCTTAATTCCATCTACAACCTTAATTCCCCTTTGTCATGAAATGTATTTATAGGCTCTGGAGATTAGGATGTGAACATCTCTTGGGGGGCTTTTATGGTATGTAGCACTGCAAAGAAAATGCCCTGTTAATTGGAGCTCAAGAAGGAGACAAAGCAAGGAAGGCAACTGGCTTTATTTATTCCTTCCCCTCCTGAATCCCACCACCCTCTTTGCTCCCCTTGGTCAACAGTCCTGTCTCCTCTTCAGAGAAGGGGAGATTAGTGGCAGAGATTCTTGATATGGGAATCTGGCAGTTTCCTGGTTTATGGCCCCTTGGGATATTGTTCATCCTCCTCTGTCCCAGAGCACCTCTCTGTGGGCACACTGATGCCCACACATACACCAAGAGTAGGTGAAGATAAGGGACAAATCTAGGCCCTGATTTTTTTTTAACTCAATCCAATGGATCAAATATTTATTTAGTGGTTTAGTCAGGATGGTGCTTAGGGAGTAAAAAGAAAAAATGTTAAGAGATAATTGTTGCTCTGGAAAAGTGTGGGAAGACAAGTTTTATAGACCGGAAAGAAGCAGACAACACTGCTCAGTGCATGAGCAGCTCTAAGTCAAACAGAATCAAACTCCAATATCATCCATTAGAGTAATGCACTGGATGTTAGGGAAAAAGCAGAAGTCAAGGGTCTTAACTGATGTGGTTCCAGAAGGCTTCCCATGAGTCAGGAAGGAGCACTCAGACTGGGACAGAGGCGAGGAGGATGGAAAATATTTATGGGGAGAAAGGGAGGGATACAGATACCAAAGGGTAATGCTGTGTGGTGCCCACTCTGCACTCACCCTGGAAACAGCGAGAACCCCGTATTTGCTCGCTTTGTCTGGTTACTCTTGACAGTAAACCCCAAGGGAACACTCTGCGGCCTCCATGTTCCCTTCAACTCTGATGGGGAAATACACCTGTTGACCTGGCAATTAGAGAGAAATCTGCCTCACCTTCATTCAGATACCCTTCTCTCCCTTTACACTTTCTCACAAAGTGAATTTCTGAGCTCCTCTCTCCAGGAATATCAGACATTTCCTAGGAAAACAGGAAGACTTTCAGGAAATTCTTTTCTCTTAGTGACTGGGGATGGAGCTGACCTCTTTCTGGGGACCCCCTGATGACATCCAGCTCTAGAAGCCAAAAGGGAAGAAGGATGTGGAGAACTCACCTTAGACAACTCATTTGTCACAGAATTGGAAGGGCTGCTGTCGCTCAGGAGAGCTGATGGTTTGCCTTTCAAACCCAGGATATGCTAATACTTTTCTCTCTCTTAGTGGAGAATGATCTCATCAAAATTCATAGATACAAGCCCTGAGGCTGCTCCTTGTAGTTAGTGAGAGAAGAAGGCACGAGAGATGGAAATGTTCTCTTAAGATTATACAGCTCTTCATTTTTATTTATTGTCCACACTGCTTTTATTTTATTTTTATTTTTTTTTTAGAGGTGGTAGCTTTGCTCTTAAGTGCTGTTATTTCATAGAGCAGGGCATGTCTTTATAGAAAATGGGGTAAATTCACTAGGTACCCCGCACCCCCAGGCCGGCAGTGTGCTGGTTGTTGAATTTACTGTTTACTGGCTCACCAGCTGAAATGTTGGGTTCTGCTAAGCGCCTATAAACTTATCGGACTGCTGTTTGTTTTGTCTTTGCTTTTCTTTCCTCTTAAAATATTTTCTGTTTAAAGGCAGCCCAAGGTTAACAATGGATAATTTGCCACCCTTTGCCCAGAGCAGCTCTTTCGAAGGCTGTTTTCCCGTGTTGTGCAGTGGAGGCTTGATAATGAGGCTTTATCTTCAAAAGCAAGCGTCCTCTCTATCCATGGGTGTCCAAATCCTTTCCTGGGCTAATGAATGCAGCTACAAAGTGGAAATAAGAAATGACAGTGGAGGGGCAGGGAAGTGCAGTTCCGAGATGGAAGCAAAGAGGAAAAGATGCCGCCTCTTCTCTTCTAAAGGCCCGCCTGGTAGAGCCAAGTCATCCCAGCTCCGCTGCAGCCGGTGTCGGAGCCACTCAACAGCTATTACAAAGGGGAAAGAAGAGACATCCAGAGACCAGTGTGTTCAGGTCTCTTCTGCTGTTACGTGGCAGCAGTAATGATGGCAGTGGGGGAGCTTGCAGCACACCGTGTCATCCCTGCACCAGGTGCTGTGTTAAATGTTGGACAGAAGGGTCCTTCTACCTGGCCCCACAGACATTTGGGACTGGGTCGTTCTTTGTTCTGGGAGGCTATCACGTTCTTAGTGGTTGAACAGCGTCCCTGGTCTCTCATTAGATGATAGCAGCATCCACCCCTCAACCTGTGGCAACAGAAAATATCTGCAGACATTGCCAAGTGTCCCCTGGACAACAGAACCACTTTTCTACCTGTTCTTTAATCCTCCCAACACGTGCAAGAGACGCTATCATTGTTCCCATTTGACCACGAGAAGCCTGAGAGATGGAGAAGTTGGATGACTTGGGCGAAGTCACAGCATGTATGGGTTTTAGACAGTGAGCATGCTACCCACCAGACCCAGTGGTCTATTATGACAAATTTGCGTGTTCTTGATGTGAATAGCCATTTTATTACCGATGTGCTATTTTACCTAACCAAATCCTAATCCTATACAACCATTTATCATGCTCTTCCATCCCACAGACATGACTAGAGGCAAGAGGAGTCCGCAAATTTTGCCTAATCCATACTTAATGAAAATATTTCACACATATCAAGACACATAAATGCCTGGGTATACATCATCAGGTTTAACCTGTCCTAATATTTTCATGTATTTCCTTTAGATTTTTAAAATGAAGGGTAGTGTTGTGATATCTTTCCCAGCCTAGAAACAACCTCTCTCCTGAATTTGGTGTTTATCATGTGCTTGAATATTTTCATATCCTATTATAGTCGTGTCTCCAAATAGTAGGTAGTCATTTTCCATGTTTGTAACAATGTTATTTGAATGTTTTTATAGTGAAACTATCATTTTCTATATGTATATTGATTAATTTTTTGAAAATAATCTTAACTGATCCTGGAATAATTTTAGATGTACAGGAAGTTTGCAAAGATAGTAGCATTCTTGTACGCCCATTTTTGCAGTTTCTCCTGTCATTATCACCTACATTGCCAGAGTGTATTTGTTAAAACTCAGAAACCAATATGGTTACATTAATATTAACTGAATTAGAGACTTACTCAGATTTCATTAGTTTTTTTCCTTTTCCAAGATAAAGCACAATGCATTTAACCTCACTTTTTCAAGATGATAATTTTAATGAGGTATAATTCACATACCATACACTTCGCCAATCTGATCAATGATTTTAGGTGTATTCACAATCAATTTCAGGACATCTTCATCATGCCAAAAAGAAACTGTTTTTTTTTTTAATCAGCAATCATGTCTCAATTTCTCTGCTTGACCTAGACAGCCTTTGTCTAGACACCCTAATATCCTTTCTCTCTCGATTTCCTGTTCTGGACATTTTATGTCATGGACTCAAACATCATGTGGTCCTTTGGAGCTGGCTTCTTTCACTTAGACTAGTATTTTCAAAGTTTATCCATGTGGAAGCATGGATTACTACTTGATTTCTTTTTATTTCTGGATCATACTCCACCACATTTGGTTTATTCATTCATCAGCTGGTAGATACTTGGACCGTTTCTATTTTTGTTTTGTTATTCTGAATAATGCTTCTATGAATACACACGAGGGATTTTTTTGTGTGCACATACTTTCATTCCTCATGGGTCTAGTAAACATTGTTGGAGTGGAGTTACCAGGTCATATGGTGACACCATGCTTAGTATTTGAAGGGGCTGCCAGACTGTTTATTTACCAGTGCACTTCTCCACCAGCAGTGGATGAGGGCTCCAATTTCTCTACATCCTTGTCAATACTTATTACTATCTGCCTTTTTGATGTAGTACTCTCGAAATCAGGGATTACTTCTTTTTATATTATGAGTCCATTACCAAATTGTTATGGTTAGTTATTACTTTCATTTTTTTAATATTTATATTAGGGTTGTGAATAACTTGTGGAACACCATTAGAGGGTTAGATTATTCTGAATTTGACTATATTTACCAGTATTCACTGTATGTACTTTTGCGGATGGTGTTTATTCTTTCCTATTGCAGTTTAGTGTAGTTTGGGTTCCATTTAAAGAAGCCCCCTGTGACTCTTGGTAGCAGAAGCAATGGTGGGTATGTGGGGGCTGCATGGCTGACACCTGGGTTCACCTGCACACGTGCCTGGGCCGTCAGTGGGGGCCGGAGTGGGTGCAGCAGGGCTGGGACCAGAGGTCTGTGCTATGCAGTGAAGTGGTCAGCAGTAGGGACTGAACTGTCTGTGGGTGGGTCTCTGTGTGGTTGTGCAGATTGGAAGTGAGCATTTGTGCACTAGCAGGGGTTAGGGCATGTGGACACTGCATGATCTTCAATGGACCCCAGGTGTTGGGCATTGCCATGGAGCTAGCTGGAGAAGCTTCCATGGGGCTGGGTGGTTGGCATAGACAGCTGTAGTTCAAAAAGGTGAAACGGTGGCACTCTCGGTGGTAAAAGTTGTGGAAGGTCATAGCTGCATGGCTTCAAAAGCTGCTGGGTTCCTTAGAGTCAAAACTACTGTGGTCCTTCTGGGTCAAGCTGTCTTGTCTGTGATGGAAACACTGAAGTCCTCAGCGGTAAGGCTGCTGGGGTCCCTGCAGAGGAGACCACTGGAGACCGAGGTGGTACCTCCTCTGTGGTCGTCCTTCAGAAATAAAGACTTTCCCAGACACACAGAAAATGAGGAAGTTGATCACCACTAGATCTGCCATAGAAGATTCACTAAACGGAGTTCTTCAAGTTGAAATGTAAGGGCTCTGATAAGTAACATGAAAACCTATGAAGCTCTAAAGCTCACTGGCAAATGTCAAATTCAGAATAATCGGAGCCTGTAATGGTGGTGACTAAATCACTTTAAACTCTACTATAAAAGTTAAGAGACAGAAATATGAAAAGTAACTATGGCTACCATGATTGTTAATGGACACATAATATAAAAAGATGAAAATAATAACAGAAATGTTGAGGTAGGAATAAGAAAAGTGAAGAATTTTGGTGTGCAATTAAAGTCAAGTTCTTATCAGCTTAACCTAGATTATGATAAGATGTTTTATATAATTCTCATGATAATCACAAATAGAAAACCTCTAGAACATATGCAAAATATATAAAGGAATCACATCATAGTACTACCAAAAATAATCATATCACAAAGACAGCAAGAAAGGGAGAAATTATAAAACAGACAATAATTTACAAAGTGGGAAGAGTAAGTTCTTATTAATTACTGTAAATGTAAATGGATTAAATTCTCCAAACAAAAGACATAGAGTGACTGAATAGATCAAAGAACATGGTACAACAATATTCACCAGAGACTTATTTTACCGTTAAGGCACAATATTCAAGAAATGTTCAAGCAACCTTAAAGTGTCCATCAGCAGATGAAGAGATAAATAATATGGTAAAACACACACACACACGCACGCACGCACACACGAGTATTATTCAGTCTTAAAAAAGGAGGGCACACTGAAGGTTTAGAGGTTAAGTATGCTGCCTCTGGCCAGCGCAGTGCACATACATCCCAAGGGCCTGGGTTCATGACCTGGGGCTGGAAGGAGCAACAAGGAAGAACAACTAAATAAAATGAATTAAAAAATGCTTCTTCCTTGTCTCCCTACCTGCCTGCCTATGCCCCTTCATTCCTATCTAAACTTGCTTAAGAAAAAAAAAAAAAAAAGAGGAAATACTGCCATTTGTAATAGCCTAGAAGAACCTCGTGGGCATTTTACTAAATTAAATGATTCAGACTCAGAAAACCAAACACTGTACTAGGTCACTTGTATGTGGAATCTAAAGTAGTCAATTTCATAGAAGCAGAAGGTAGAATGTTGGTTACCAGGGGCTGAGAGTGGGCGGGAAATGGGGAATGCAGGTTAAAAGATGAAGGTTAAGTTATATGAAATCAATTAAGTTCTGGAGATATGGTGCACAGCATGGTGATCATACTTCGTAATACCATATTGAATATTTGAATTTGCTTAAAGAGTACATTTTAAGTGTCATCACCCCCCACCTCATCATCTCTGTGTGAGAGGATGACTATGTTAATAGCTTGATGTGGTCATCATCACTTCGCAGTGTATCCACATATCAGAACATCATGTTGTACATCTTAAATATGCACAATTTTAATTTTTTGTATATTCATAAAGATGAGGAAAAACTGATCTTCTCTAGTGCTAGAGCTAATTAATTTGTGTTTGTAAGGGCTTTGAGATCTAAAATTTAAAGTAGTTATGAAGCGCAAAATATCATTACAATGATTTATTTGTGTCCTGTTTTTCAATGTTATTTTATGGATGAGGTTATTTAATTTATTATCATAAGGTGAAGGAGAGCTCATTGCATGCCAACATGAAAATATACAGTAGATACAGCCATATATCTATTGCACATATTTTAACTGGGGCTGCCTGCTTGCATTTATCACCTGTGTTATGTGAGGGTGAGTTATGAGACCTCACAAAAGAAGGTATCTCTCTCTCTTTTTATGCACTCATAATTTAGAAATAGGGGCTTAATGGATTTTGGAGACGCCCTCTCTCTATAAAAAAACAAGAGCACCACAGAGCTCAGAACAGCTAAGGGATGTGAATGACTTGAGTTGTTTCTCTACCTATGGGTGTATTGGTGTGAACTGATGTGAAAGAAGGCTATAGCTTTGTCTTTATTGCTATGATTGAGGGTTAGAAACTGAAGATGTCCAAACGAACATGACTGTTTTGAGTATGATGCTACTTAAATAGGGAAGTCATTTTTATTTTTTAGTGGTGAATTCACTCATGATCCCCATTTTATAGGTTGAAAAATAGAGCTAGAGGAAGATTGTTGATCTGATTTCTGAAGGAGAAATGTCTTCACCTCTCACTACCTTAGCACTCATCACTGAAAATAACCAGTGCGGTTTCTTGAGTTCAGCGATGTTGATTTGATTTCCTCTCATAGGCCCTGGCACATGGTAACCGGGGGGCTACTGGGTCAGACCCTGAGTCCTGTGTGAGATCCAGAGGACTTAAATGAGATCCTCACATGATCCCAAAGAGGTATTTTTTTAGAGATATCAGTGAGGTATCTGGATGCAACCCGTGTCCATCTGATTCCAAATCTGTGTCATTAAGAAGTAGCTCTCTAGCACTGTCCATCAGAGGAGCCACTGGTCACAAGTGGCAGTGAACTCATAGAATGTGGCTAGTCACAATTACAGGACAGAATTTGCTATGAGTATAAAAGAAATACTGGCTTCTTCAGACTTAGTACAGACGAAGGATTGTAAAATCTCGTGTTAATATTTCAAAAATATTCATTACATGTTGAATTGATAATATTTGGATATGCTGGGTGAAATTAAACATATCATATTAAAATTAGTTTATTTTTTTGAAAAAATGTTTATCCTGGCTACTAGCAAAATTAAAATTATATAGTGACCAGCTTTGCATTTCTGTTGAATTGCATTGCTAGACTTTGTCATACTGTCCCTTGTACTTGACACCATTCTCTGCGCACAGTGAGCCTTCACATGACTTAACTCATCCTGACTGATGGAAGCGTGGTTAGAAGCCAGGAAGAGGGAAAATGACAGTATAAACTGCTGAGTCCTTTCAGCATGAATGAACACAACTTTAAAAACTCAGAAAACAGACTATAATGTGGTAATTTCCATGACTCAGATCCCCAGTCATCCCTCTCTCTCTGCCCTTTCCCCTGTCCTTCCCTCTTTTTATCAGTAAACATCTTACAAACAGTCCACCAGGCCTTAGGAATTTCAAAGAATTAAGAACTCCAAATAGAATTATCTGTATTAGTTTACTAGGATTGCAGTGATGATGTACTATGGACTCGGTGGCTTAACCAAATTAATGTTTTTCCCTCCTGCTTCTGGAGGCTGGACATCTGAGACCAAGATGTTGGTGTGCAGAGCTGGTAGTGCAGGAGAAGTGATCAGCTTGCCAAAGGAGCCCAAGGTCAACAGTAGTGATGGAGGCAGGAATAAAGAATAGTCTCCTAAAATAAACTGATTTTGAAGAAAAGAGTTTTCTACACGTGTGATTCAATTTCATGCCAAAGGACCGAGTGTTTTTGATGGGGACCTGGTTTGGTCCAGGGTGTTAGTGATGTTGGACATCCCCACCATTTGAGCTGTGGGGGCACTGGATGTGGACCTGAGGGTGACCTGGAGTGCACGTGTGCGGCCTGCTAGAAGGGACTGGACCAGGTGGAGCCTCACAGCAGAGGGGACAAATGTCCATGGGGCTGAGGAGGCGACAATGACTGTGAGACATGCAGAGACCGAACAAGTGCCCATGGTGGAAAGACAACACAATGCAAGGAGAGGTGACAGCAGGGGTGGGGAGCCGACTCCAAATCTCCTTTACTGTGGTTTGACAATGGATTGACCCTTCTGGGGCTGAATCAAGGCCCTTCTGTTTGCTAGGAGAAAAAGTCAAGAGATATAGGCAGGTCCCAAGAGAAAGGTTGGTGCTTATACAATTAACTGGAGGAATAAAAGATACGACCTTCTATGTACTTTGAGTTGATGGGTAGTCTTCTGTGGGCTAGAGAGTAGGTAACGTATAACTTGGAAGAATGGGCTGGAGATTTGTAGGAAGGTAACGTTAAATGGAGACATTCCTGGCAGACAAAAGAGAATTACAAAGACCTAGAGCATCAGATCTGTAGGAGAAGTGACTGCTGGGTGGGCCCTTGAATTTATGTGCGAGGAAGACAGAGAACTGGATAGTACAGCAATCTGCCACAAAAGTTCCATGCTGTGCTCAGGAACCAGGACTCATCTGATGGGCACTGGGAGGACTGGTGATGAGGTTTGTGCTTCTCTAGCTTTAGTGTTGGCGAGCAGGGGAAGAGATGCTCAAAGGGCACATAGCTGATGCGTAGTCAGGGTTAGTCGTCTCCATAAGGGGCTCTGCAAAGTGGCGAATCTACTAGGCTGTTGGCAAAAAGGTAGATTTTCATTTTTATGTATTTATAATATAAAAGACAAATAAAATATTTATTGGTATTTATCAATGGGGCGGCACCCCATCCTCGTTCCTCTTGGCCTGTCTGCTGTGTGGTCACGTGCCTCTCAGGACTCAGGTGTCTGCATGGATGAGTGGAGACTCTTAACAGGTGGAAGTGCTGGCAGTGGGGACTGCACTTTTTTGCTTGTTTCCAGTGTTTTTCTGTACACTTGCTGGAGTAAATGGACTTGCAAAGGCACGCCTCGGTGACTCAGCTGTTAAATCTGCAGGTCTAGCTGGCATAGTCCATATAAAGACAAACCACCCAACTTGGAGACTCGGGAGGGGTGGAGGCAAGAATGGGGTGGGGGAGCAACCAAGATGAACAACTAAATAAATGTTTCTTTTTCCTCTTTCTTTCTGCCTGTCTGTCTGCTTGCTTTCATTCCAGCCTGCTTCCTTCCTTTTTTTTTTTTTTTTTTAATAGACTTACACATTATCTGTCTTAGTGTTATTTCATTCAACCTGCACAGAATCAATAAATTATTTGAAGATATTCTGAAAAGAAACTGTAGGCTTATGGTGGCAACAATCATGCACATAGCAAGCAAAGTGTGGGCATGTGGTGGGAACAACGCTTCCACTTTCAGTGCCAGTTCTTTGTCAAACAAACCATGAAGTGAAAATAGTGACAGTTTACTCTTCCATCAAGAGGTTGGTCCAAAACCCTGAAACCAAAATGTATTTAAAGTAAGAATGTCTGTCACTGTTGTTAATGTTAAGCCTTGCCTTGCATGTCTATTGGCCAGTAATAGACTCGGCAAGCTATTTACTCAAAATAGTATTTTTTTTTCTTCATTGTATGTTTTAAAAATATCTTTTAATGTGTGTTTTATAATATATGTTATTAGAACAAGGGCATTTGTACATGCTTCACAAATAAGTAAACGTATAACTAGGGAATGCATATTCACAATTTTTACTGAATGGTTTTCTTTTTAAAATTCAAATGAAAAAGTTTATCAGAGGGATATTATGTAGCTTTAAGTGCATCGTCATAAATCAACATCTGCACATAGTACATTAATTTCACCACCCACAGTGCAATGCTGCCCT
The DNA here is from genome assembly GCA_004363575.1 of Solenodon paradoxus. Taxonomy (NCBI): domain Eukaryota; kingdom Metazoa; phylum Chordata; class Mammalia; order Eulipotyphla; family Solenodontidae; genus Solenodon; species Solenodon paradoxus. Next base: position 117,025 of record RJWH01003532.1, read on the forward strand.
TTCCCATAGAGTTGACCCCTTTTACCTGACCTGCCCACCTCCTCCCTGTCCCTTCTGGGAACCACTAATTTGAGTCTCTAGATTCAGTGTCTGCTTTTGTTTGATTTAGTTCATTTGTTTGTTTGGTTTCTCTATAAACCACTTATTAGTGAAATCGTACAATGTTTTTCTCCTTCTGACTTATCTCACTAACTATAATTCCCTCTAGGATCATCTACATGGCTGCAAATGACTATATTTCATCTTTTTAATAGTTTTTTAATAGTACTCCATTGTGGGTTTCAACTGCAAAATTGTAGTCTACAATTGTAGGTAATGAGAAATTGCAATAAATGCAAATTGCCTGTAGTTCCCTGACTGCCCTCCAGGTGTCCTGCTAATGTTTTCGGTTCTTACCAATAATCACATGGTGATGATTAGCCAACTCTGGTATCCCTGCTCTGGACACCTAGGATATCTGCTATGACCTGAAGATGAAGGTGCAGAAATTCCTTTCTATAACATCTTTCTCTCCAAGAGGTGGTTGGTGATATCCTCGGGCAGAGGCATTGTGGGAAGTGTTTTCTCAGCAGTTACGGTATATACCCTCTGAAGACTTGAGGAGCCAGCAGCCCTTGTCTGGACCTTACAGTTGACTTGAATAGATGGGGAGCTCCTGGAGGCAGGCTAAGTGATGCTCCCACTTACCCAGGGAACAGTCAGCTGTTGAGTGTCCCTGGCCAAGTGGCTAGAGGCAGGTCTTGGGGCCTGGCCTGGCTTCAGGGCAGTTGGCGAGTGTCCCTCCAGCAGTTTCTCTGTCTGCTGACAAAGACTTTCCAGGGACGGTGCCTACGAACAGGCTCTGGATTTGGACCCCGAGCATTTCTTCATAGCCCGTCCTTACTCTAGCTGGGTCCAGCCCTAATCTTTATGCTTCTGACTTGCAAAACTCTGCTTTCTTTTCTATTACATTATTCTTGATGAAGTACAGAGGAGCATAATGACCCATAGAGCTCCAACTCACCAGAAACACAAGACTTGTTTCCTCTTCCTCAAGGGTAAGACGGTTTCCATTTTTGGAAACACTATGACAGCTTTCACAGGGGGAGTGAAGAGAGGAAAGCACTTTCATTCTTTCCTTTGGAGTTCCCAGCCCAAGTCTGGATCAAATGGCTTCTAATGTGGAAAGAAAATGAGACAGGGACAAGCAAGATGTATTTTACAGGAAAAACGCGATGACAAAAGCTCAATATACTTTTAGTTTGGCTCCTAGCAGAGAGTCCTTTCAAATGACACGTGGACTCTGGGTTTCCTCCTCTTCTGCTCTTGTTTGAAATGGACATGTGCTACCCAGTCAGCCAAAGCACAGCTGGGATTCTGAGCCTCCCTGGCCCTTTGCCATGTCCTTTCCGTTCCAGATGGAAGAGGGTCTGCCCTGGTGCACAGCCTCCCAGCTCTGTTCGCATTTCCAACCTACTAACAAACTCAGTTACTTTGGACTCTTGGTTGCAAGTGACAGAAACCAACTTTAGTTGCTTTAGCCCAAAGGGGATTCTTGGCTTTCCATGTTTCCTAGTCTGGGTTCATTGCTACTTACTGAGAGCTTTTGGGTAAGTCCTTGCACTACTCAGAGCCTATGTTTCCCTCACCTAAGCACTGAAATAATATCAGCTTCACCTGAATGTATTACTGAAAGGGTAAAATCAGGTGAAATATATGAATAAACTTTGAAAGCTATATTGTACTCTATAAATGTTTCATAATCCTTTCATGTAATATACTGTAAACCTTCAATAAACGTTTTCTTATTAAATGGGTGAATGCAAAACACCACTTTTTGATTTCGTTCCTGAGCCCTGGAGTGGTATCCAAATAGTATTTTCTTTGGATTTTGGTTAATAAAGGTTATTATTTTTTTTTTGTCATTCTTGGATGGTAATTCCAGAATGATATTTAAGCTTTCCTTTCATAGTCCCGAGGTAGGATGCAGGGTATTTGCTCAGAAGAGGCACAGATGTTTCTTGATTAAAGATGGTAGCACCTCTGGGAACCTGTGCAAGTCAGTTGATCGGGAGCTGTGCCCTCCTGGTGGCACAAGAACTAGAGCAACTAAATGAGCAAAATTCAGTCTGTTCTTGGGCAGATGGAGCTGGAACAGTTCACCATGTGTATACTTTGGGTTTTTGTGTGTCATGAAAAGAAGCGTGTCTGTAAGAGGCATTGTGGAGCTGAACTCGGGTTTCATGCCTCATGTCCTGTGCTCAGGTCTTCGTGGTCACCATCAGAGTCATGTCCTTGGGTTGAGTGCCATTTCTCTTTCCCACTGTCCTTCCAGGTTCTTCCTGCATCCTGGTAACCTCAAATCCTGCTTTCATCACACGGCTTCCTATTCTAGCTTCTTCAGAGATTTGCAACCATTCAAACACCTTCCTCTAGTGTTTGAGGAATTCAAGTATTTGATTCAGTTTGCTGCTCCAATATTTTCCGTTAATTTTTCTGTAGGAGCCCTCAAATTCAGACCAAAATTTGGTCTATTCTCTGAGGTGCTAATACCCCACATTCTTCCTTGGAGCTTTGTTCACACCCAACCCACTACCAGAGGAGCATCTTTCTTCTTTCCTGGCTTCACATCCCTCAGCCTCTTCAGAAGCTCCTGTGGATCCTGAGCAATCTCCAATTTCTCCATCATCCGTGAAGCCATCCCCAACGGTTACGTGGTAGAGCCATTTTCTCTACTACTACTGCTCTTCTCATTGGCTCCACTTCTTTTTTAGTTTCTCTTCAACTTTATTTTTTTATTTTTAAAGTTCAGTTGCAGGCAGGCATGAAGACAGGCAGAGGCAGATAGGCAGGAACAGAGAGGAGGAAGAAGCCTTTTATTTAGTTGTTCATCCTGATCTTTATCCCTGGCTCTGGGTCTTGAACTCAGGTCTTTGGGATGTATGTGGACTGTGCTGAGTTGGAGGTGTAGGCGGTAGGCCTAACTGCTATTCCACCAGGGTGTGCTAAACTCTGTATTTTTAATTTTTAAAAATTATTTATTATTTATTTTTAAAATTATCTATTGCTATATGCGCTTTAGCATATCGAATTCACACCTCAGTCTGTGTGTGCTTCACACCATGCTCACCGCCTTATTAAAACGGTCCTTCACTTGTTCGCTCCCCTCTTCCACCCCCGACAGCCAGTCTTGCTTCCTGTGAATTTTGGTGAGATCTGTCTGTTCATTTGTTGGTGGCCATTTAGGTTACTTCCATGTGTTGGCTATTGTAAACTGTGCTCCTGTTGTTATGGCAGAGCCTCCAGATGGTGAGAAGACCCACAGCTGGCACTCAAGTAGAGGAAAGCACTTTATTGCCCATATTGGCTCGAGCGTATCGTTACCCAAAGCTGAGCAACAGGGGGTCTAGGAGAGCTCCTTTTAGATTCACCTCCTTGACAACTTGTGGTTTCTGCTGGCAACTCTTATCAGTTATGTACAACTGCAGGGCATGGAGGGATGTTTGTGTGTCCTTGGACATAGATAGCTACAGCCTCTGCAGTACCGTAGAAAATTCCTGGCAGACTAACATTTGCATTAGGGTCAGAGAAAAGGTTTTCTATCATTATATGAACATAAGGGTGCAAGATAATTTTTCTGATTAGAGTTTTTTCTGGCTATATACCAAGAAATAGAATTGCTGGACTGAATGGTAGATCGATATATATATATATATGTGTGTGTGTGTGTGTATATGTACATATGCATATATATATATTTTAGGAATCTCCATGTTATTTTGCAAAGAAGTTGCATTAATTTGCATTCCCATCAACAAGTGTGAGGGATTTCCTTTTTCCACACTCATCTAACATTTGTTGTTTCTATTCTTCTTGATATAGGTCATTCTCACTGGTGTGAAGTGATATCTTGTGGTTTTCATTTGCATTTTTCTGATGATGATTGAAATAGAGCATTTTCTCATGTATCTATGGGCTGTGAAAATGTCTGTCTTCTGTAGAGAGATGTCTCTTCGGCTCTTCTGTCCAATTTTTGAGAGTGCTATTTCCTTTTTTGTTGTTAAGTGTGAGTTCTTTATATATTTTCAAAATAAGTTCTTGTCTGATGTATGCTGCGTAAATGTCTTCTCCCATTCAGTAAAGTGTTGTCTTTCTGCTTTGGTGGTGGCTTCTTCCAATTGCTTAGTTTTACTTTAGTTTCCTTTGCTGTAATTCACTTTCCCAAAGACAATGGGGAAATATTGTTGTCAAAGAATATTTTTCCTACATTTTCCTTGAGATATTTTAGTTTCAGGTCTTATATCAAGTTCTTCGATCCATTTTGAGAGTACAGCACTAATGAATAATTTAACTTTATTTTTTTTACAAGTGGCTGTCCAATTTCCACAACATTGTTTATTGCATGTTCTTTCTTTCCTCCATTGTATGTACTTGGCTTCTTTATCATAGATCAGCTACCCATACAGATGTGGTTTTATTTCTGGGCTCTCAATTTTATTTCACTGATTTATATGTATAGTATACTGTTCTTTTCCCTTTTATTTATTTTTTAAATAATTTAATGATTTATTTACAATGATATATTCATTTTATGATATAGAAATTTTATCTCAGTCTATGACTATTTCACACCTCACAAGAGTTCTGTGTCTGTCATTATTCTCCTTCTCTTCTTAGGTGGGTTGGGCGTAGTTATGTTTTGATTGGCTTCCCTTTTGGTTTTCTTCTTTACTTTTTCCCTGGAGATGTATTTTGAGGTTACCCTGAGGTTAGCATTAAGAATTCTATGTTTATTTCCTAGTTTTGTTTAAAAGCAGATTAGTCCTATACTCATTCTAATCATCCACATTTTTAATCTCTCCTCTTCTCCATGCTTTGTGTTTGCTGTTTTATTGTTTTTTATTGGGATTTCTTTACGCTTTATAGAGTATCCGTTAGTATTTTTTTGTAGAACTGGTTTTGTGGTGGTGAATTCTTTTAACTTTTGCTTATCGGAAAAACCTTTTTATCATTCCTTCAGTTCAGAACGATAATCGATTATCTCGCAGGGTATAGTATCCTAGGTTGAAAATTATTTTCTTTCACTGTGTTTATTATATCATGCCTTTCCCTTCTGACCTCTAGAGTTTCAGTTGAGAAATCCACTGATAATCGTATGGGAGCTCCTTTGTATGTGACTCATTTTTCTCTAGCTGCTTTTAAGATTCTTTATCTTGTATCTTTGGCATTTTGATGACAGTGTATCTAGGCGTAGGTCTGTTTGTATTTCTTTTAACAGGAGTTCTTTGAGGTTTCTGGATCTGGAGGCTTGCTTAATTCCTCAGGTTAGGGACGTTCTCAGCTATTATTTCTTCAAATACAGTTTCTTCCCCCCCCTTTCTCTATCCTCTCCTTCTGGAAACCCTATAATGCGAATGGTATTCCTTTTGATATTATCCCATAGGTCACAAATGCTTTCTTTGTTTCATTTCATTCCTTTCCTCTTTGCTGGTCTGCCTGAGTACATCCCCCCTGCCTTATCCTCTAGCTTACTGATTCCATTAGAGGCTTCATCCATTCTATTCTTGAGTCCCTCTATTGAGTTCTTTAATTCAGCTATCTTGTTCTTCATTTCTTTGATATCTTGCTTCATTTATTTTCTCTCTTTTTTGTTGTTCTCTTTCTCTTCCTCAATTGTTTTCTTGATTTCCATGAGTATTTTTACCATTGTTGACCTAAATTCATCCTCAGGTAGTTTGCACACATCTGTTGTACTCAGATTTTCTTCTGGGGTTTTAACTGGATCCATCGTAATTTCTCTGTGTCTTCCTTCAGTTTGGCATTTTATGTTTCTGTGGGTTAGATTTCCCTACTGTTGATAGCATTATGTAAGGTATCAATTTGTACCAGAGAAGCTTGGATCTTGGTATGAACACTGGAAATTCTTGAGTTGTGTGGCGTCACTACTGTTTGGGTTTGTTGATGTTCTTAGGTGGAGTCTATGTTGGGACTCAAGAGTTCAGCCCATGAGGTTGGAGTTTGTGTGGGGGATGCAGAGCTTTCTCCCAGTGTCCTTGCTCTGAATGATAATGACTACCTTGTCACTGATCCACAATCAGCAATTGGGCTGCAGTTATGCTTCTGTCCATAGAGTGGTGTTGTGGGTAGCTTTGAAGGATCCTTCCTTCCGAGACAACCTTCTTCCTTTAAGCTTGGGGGTGGGATTTCCAGTGAATGTGTCCTGCAGCATTGAAGCAATATGGTGGGAGGGGGCGGGGGTGGGGGTGGGAGGGGCTGGAGGAATTCCCCTGGCTGCTTTCTGGTCATGGTGGTGCCCTATGTAATTTTCCTTCAGGAAGTTCCCACTCAGACCACCAGGTGCTTGTCCTCCTTCTACTTTGCACCAAGATCCTCTCTGCTCTGTGTCCCGGGTCTGCTGGATGGGTTCTCTACTGCCCTTAGAGTGCCACCTGGGAGGTTCAGCTCTTCAGTGGTTCCAGGCTGCCTGCCACTCCCCCCACCCCACCCCCCAAGGCTGGGAATCCTAAATCTATGCTGCAGCTTTGAGCCCTGATGCCTTCGCCTATCCTTGTGGTAGTGATTGCTTCCATTATGTCTGCAGCCCCCAGGTCAGCCCTTCCACGCTGTGTGTGATTTCTAGTTGTTCTGCGGAGAGAAGATCCAGCACATCCTACTAGGTTGCCATCTTGACTGCCTTCTACCATATCATACCATATATCATACTATATCTTAAATTGAATATCGGGCTACACACCTGAATTAACTAGAAAAAAGACAATTGACCAAAAATAAGCAGGAAGAAGAAAATAATAAAAATTAGAGCAAAACTAAATGAAATAAAGAACAAAGACCATTCAAAAGAGAAATGAAGCTAAGAGCTTGTTTTTTTAAAAAAAGCATTGATAGACCTTTTGCCAGACTCATGAAAAGGAAAGAGAGAAAACCACAATAATAAGAATGAGAACCGAAGGAGAGATTACTACAGGCATTCTAGAATGCAAAGGATCCTAAGAGATTACTATGATTACCTCTATGCCAATATATTTGCCAATCTTGAAGAAATGGACAGATTTCTAGAATCCTACAACCTTGTGGATACAGGAATACATAGATAACTTGAACAAATAAAAAACCAAACAAAAAAACAAGGGTTCATAACCAGATGGCTTTAATAGCAAATTCTACCCAACATTCAAAGAAGATCTAATAACCATCCTCTTTAAACTCTTCCACAAAATCAAAGAGAAGCAAAAATCCCTAAAACAGTTTATGAGGCTAAGATTACATTGATTCTGAAATCAAGCAAGGACAGCACCAAAAAAAAAAAAAAAAAAATTACAGACTGATATCACAATAAATACATGCAAACGTACTCAACAAAATCCTGGCAAACCAATTTCAATAACATGTTAAAGTATTTAGATATTGTCTCTACAGTTTTGTTTTTCTGCCTGAATTAGGTTTTATGGCTCACTAATATAAGAAGAAAATATTCCTGAATTTTTAATCAAAAATAAATTTCTAAGTACTGTCAAAGAAAATATTTAGACATAATGACCAAATGGTCTCTTGGTTTTTGATGCATGCTTGTATCACTATAAAGTTTCCTTTCAGAAGTACTTTTGCTATGTCCTATATCTTATGGTAGCTCATAATCTTCATTTTCATATAATTTTTAGCTTCATCTTTAATTTACTGTTTGATCCAGGAATTATTCTGAAGCATGTTTTGTTTAATCTCGTTTTTGTGGTTCTTCCAGTTTTGTTTTTCTGATTTATTTTTAGTTTCATACCCTTGCGGTCAGAAAAGAAGCTATTTGTAATTTCAAGCTTGTTAAACTTAAGACTCATTTCATGTCCCAGGATATTCTTTATTCTTGAGAATGTTCAATGTGCACCTGAGAAGAATATATGATCATTTTTATTGGGGTCTAAGGCTTTATATAAGTCTGTTAGTTCCATGTGATCTATTACTTCATTAAGGGCCTTTATTTCTTGATTGATTTTCTGCCTGGTTGATCTATCTATTGATGTAAGTGGGATATTGAATTCCCTTACAATTACTGTGTTGCTGTCAATGTCTCCTATTAGGTCTGTTAGTATTTGTTTTATATATTTAGGTGGTCCAGCATGGATGTGTGTGCATGTGTGTGTGTGTGTGTGTGTATATATATATATATATATATATATATATATATATATATATATGTTATTTCATCTTGATGGATTAACTCCTTGACTATGATATGGTGTCTATCTTTGCTCTATGTTACTACTTTGGCTGGAAATCTATCTTGTCTGATATTAGTATTGACGTTCCTGATTTCCTTTCATTCTCATTGCATTAATATATTTTTCTCTTAGTCCTATACATTCAATCTGTTTGTCTTTGGATCTGATATGGGTTTCTTGTATGTTTAATAACAATGGATTATTTTTTGATTCATCCAGCCAATCTGTGTCTTTTTATTGGTGAGTTCAGTACATTCACATTTAAGGTGACTATTGATATGTAGAGTTTTGTTGATGTGATGGGCTTTTTTTTTTTTTTTTTTTTTTTTTTTTTTTTTTTTTTTTTTTTTTTTTTTTTTTTTTTTTTTTTTTCCTTTGTTTTTTTTTTTTTCCAGTTGTTTGTTTGCCTTTTCCTTGGGTGCGTTTTGATGTTGATTATTTCTTTATCTTTCCAGCTATGTATCTCCACAAGATTAGATTTTATGGCTACTTTGTGTTTTGTCTTTATTTTAACCCATCTACTTCATTTCTGAGCTGATGTCTTATCTTCCATGCTTTTTAATTTCCCCCTTTAGTATATTTTTGTTTTACCGTTTTGCTTCTAATTCTATTTACTGCTGTCAAAATTCCCGGATTTTGGTGGGATTTTGTTTTTGTTTTCTCTGTTAGAGTACTCCTTTGAACATTATTTGGAAGGTAAGTTTGGTGATGAAAAACCCATTAACTTTTCTTCATCGTAGACCTTTATTTGTTGTTACATTTGGATGATAATTTTGCTGGGTAGACTATTCTTGGCTGGTAGATTTTGTCTTTCGATATTTTAGAATGAATGTCATTCCATTCTCCTCTGGTCTGTAGGATTTGTGCTGAGAAATCTGGTGATGGCCTGATGGATGTACCCTTGTAAGTTGTGTTTCTCTTTTCTCTTGCAGTCTTTAGAACATTTTATCATTGACTTTTGCTAGTCTTACTCTGATGCACCTTTTCATTTAAGAATTTAGATTTCCTATCTTAGATTTCCAGTTTGTTTTTTGTGACAGGTGTGTGAAGTTTTCTGCTCTTATTTCTTTAAATTTTATGTTCCTTTTCCCCTCTCCTCACCTTTAGGAATACCAGTTATTCTTACGTGTTCTTTTCTAATGGTATCTCCTATTTCTTGCAGGGTTTCTTTATTTTTTCCTCACTCTTGTTTTTCTCTCTTCTTTTCTGATAGTTGTCTCTACATCTTAGCCTTCAATTTCAGAGATTCATGTCTCTGTGTGATTGAGACCGCTTGTGGCAATTTCCACATTTTTCTTCAGTTCACTGACAGTATCATATCTAGCAGTTCTGTTTGTGCTTTCTTTATAACCTCAATCTTTTCGTCAAAGCAGTCCTTAAAATCTATCACTTCTTTTTCAAGGTCTTTGATTTGCCTTTGGGCAGTTAATTGTACAGATCATTCAGCTTTTTAATAACTGATGCTTTGAATTCTTACCTGTTATATTATCCCATTCACTGTTACTGGATTTCTTCTCAGGGGAGCTCCTGGTCTTTTCTTCTCTTTGAGCCATTCATGTTTTGTTTTGTTTTGTTTTTTTTGGGGGGTGGAGGGGATTTGGATTTTGGCATGTCTTACCTTCTTTACCCTGTATTTTGACATTGGGGCTTTATTTTCCTCTTTCTCTTGTCTAACTTCTTAGGTGATGGCTTATTTGGGCGATGGTGGGGCTGCTCCTGGTGGCACAGGCAGACTGGAGGGGTGGGTCTGTTCATGCCGCTCCCTGATGTTCCCCCCGCCCCCCCAGCACCTATGGGAACATGAGGACTATTTCTGGCCTGGTAGGGCAGCACCACCAGTTACCATTTTCACCAGGATCCATGGTGCCAGATCCCCACTGCTCATCTCTTTATCTCGGTTTTGCCACAGGAGCAAATGTATTTGGCGTGCTGGTTGATTTCAGTTTTCTTCACCACTTTCCTGAGGGAGGCACCATAATGGGTCCTGTGTTTGCTGATGATTCTGACGTTTGGCCTTGTCATCACAGGTTACTCACAGCTACATTTTCCCAGATCAGCAAAATTTTTAGAAAACATGATGTGTGTGTTTTCCCTCACATCTATAGACTAGTTCAGGGACAGACCAGATTGGACCTGCTTGGATTACTCATTCTTGGACATCACTTTTGCCATGGGTCTGAGGTGCTAAAATTGTCTTCTCCTGGATCACAGGCCCAACTTTTGACTACCTAGTCTTGATCTAGGGCACTGTTAGAGGACAACTGTACCATGACCAGAGGAAAATTGGGAGGAGCAGTTCTTCCCATAATATAGGGTCAATGGATAATAATTACAAAAGTTGTCCACATGTATCAACTCAGAACTCTGCATATAGTAGATGCTAAATATGATATATGTATACACACACATACATATATAAGCTTCAAGCAGGAATGAAGGTGAGCAGAGGCAGGCAGGCAGATAGAGAAAGGAGGAAGGCATATTTTTATTTATTTATTTAGTTGCTCATCTGGGTTGTTCCCTCTGGCCCCAGGATATGAACTTGGGACCTTGGGATGTATGTGAACTAGGCCCAACTCCACCAGGGCATGCTGTTAAGTCTTTCTTGATTGACTGTTTGATTTTCAGCTTCAAAAATCCTTTTTCTTAATTTTGGGGAAATTCCACTTATGCTTAAGAACTAACTCAACCTAGGATTATTGAATGTTAATATTACAACTTCTTGAAATCCCTCTCAGTAATGACTTCACTTTGGTATTGTTTTATTCCCTGGGTAGTATACAACTAATTTAATCCCATAACCATAAACTAACCCTTTAATAAGCATTACAAGCATTTATCTTGCACCTTTTGAAATGTTTCACTTTCGGGCTAAACATGCTCATTTTTCAAAATTGCTTTTGCCATACTTATTGGTCGCTATAGTGTTTCATGACTGGGTTGGAAAGAGGCCCCTGGCACTGAGCTGAGCAAAGTGTGTTTGAGATAATGTGACTTTCATCTCCCTAATTCCATAAACAACACATTGATTAATCTAGTTCAGGATTTCATTAGAATATTTTTATAATTCTGTCATGTAAATTGATAAGTACTACACGTTTTTAAAATAATCAATTAGCAGAAATCACCTGACATCTTTTTCTTGGTCCTTTGGCTCTTGTCTGGTTTGAGGTGCTCACCTAAGGGATTCAATCAAGTCACGTTTCAGTCATGCTGGCTCTCAGGAATCCTTCCAGCAGCCTGGCAGGTGCTGATAAATAGAAAAAGCTGACATCTATTTTCCTTAATCACCTAGAATGTCACCCAGAGCTGATCCCCTCCAAACCACTTTGATTTAATCTGTCTGCCCTTCAGAGCCAGGAGCCAGGAAGAGTCTTTTCACTTGGTTTATATTCCAAGGAAGGTAAATTCATCCAGGCACGTCGAAGTACAAACAACTGTGTTAGTCTGCTGAGGTTCCATAACAAAATATCACAGGCTGGGTGGCTTAAACAGCAGACATTTGTTTTCTCAGTTTTGAAGGCTAGATGTCTAAGATCAAAGTGTTGGAAGACTTGGTTTCTTCTAAGTCCTCTCTCTTTGACTTGTAGATGACTGTCTTCCAAAGGTAACTTCTCATGCATAGAAGATACCATCTTCTGTGAGCTGCAAATTTCCCACTCCTTCCTTGGACCTTTATTTACACCTAAACCCTCTATCTAGGTGAGTTCCTTTCTTCTTTCCCAACTTCACATCCATGGACCTCTTTAACTCCTGTGTGTCTTGAGCAATCTTCAAACTCTCTCACCCTGAAACCATCTCTAAAAGCTATAGCATATAGAGATGTTGCTTTTCCCTGAACTCTTATTAAACCTTCCCCATACATACTGTGTCCCAATCTCTTCTTCTTACAAGGACAGGAGACATGTTGAATGACCCACCCCAGGGAATTCATTTTACCTCTTTAAAAATCCTGTCTCTAAATGTGATTAGACAAAACATAATTACAGATGAAACATAACCATCCCTTGAACATTTGCAACAGAACTGAGGTACCAAAAGGCAATGGGGCAGGTGGGAGCAAATGGTGGCGGAGCCCACCGGACATTGAATGGGGAAGAAAACTTGGTGATTTGGTGGAGAGCAGAGTGTGTTGAAATATATCTAAGAAATGGGGAACCTGTATATAGGAAATTATTCTAATGTGTAGAATAAGTACTACCATAAATAATAAGTTAAAAAAATAAGTAAAAATAATCCATAAAAAAAATCCTATCTCCAAACACAATCATATTCTGAGATAATGGGGGTTAGATCTTCAACAAATGGAGTGGGGGGTGCACAATTCAGCTTATAACACCAACGACAGTGTCTCTGTGCGTCTGAGCAGCTGTGAGTACAGTGGTGGGGTGACTACAACACAGGGCAGGGGAGCGATGTGGTAGAGCTGGCATTTTAGTGAAAGCCCAGAAGTGAAGATTAATCAGTTAAACCAGGACCAAGTAGGCAAATGCTGACCACTGCAATGGGGCTTTCGGCTCTGGTTCACCATTCTTAGTTCCCCAAAAGCCCCCAGAATATCCTCCGATGAGTCAGGGAATCACTCACGGAAAGTCTGCACCTGAAAAGCAGTTTTCGATACCCTGGGTCAACTAAAAGGACATGTTAAGTAGAAGCTCTTATTTAATATTTTCTTAGTGATCCGGGTGATGGACTAGCAGGTGAGCCTGTCAGGTTTGCCGGTGACATTGTGGACATCTTTAAATAATATGCAAATCATTAACTAGGAATGCAGACAGAGTACCAGACTTAATCATTTTTATCCCCACCCCTAGATAGAACCTGGCAGCATCCATGCCCTCACTCCTGCCATGAGAAACTGCTCTGAAATGCAAAGTTTGACTTACCTTGCAAAGTAAAAGAAACCATAATGGTCTCATTTCTATCTTTTTGACTAATGATATGCCGGTTTCCCAATAAATTGCAAAAAGGTGAAGAAGAAAAATAAGTCTTTGACCTTTCCCGTTTATACCCACATTTAGATATTTCTTCTCATATTTTATGCTGGCCACAGAGCTTTGCATAGCAGAGATTTAATTTCCTGCTGCTGAAGGCATTAAAATGAATAGGCCCTTTTCCCTCCTTCCCATCTCCCCTGCAACCTGAAGCTGTCTGTCATTCAGGGGTGGAAAGACTTGGGGTCTGAGTGAGGGGCGGTGCGGGTGAAACACTTCCTTCCTAAGCAAACTGTTCCCACAGCGCAGAGTAAAGGAGGGGTGCTGGGAAGAATAGCAAATGCTGAGCTGGTGGGACATGGTAGTCACACCCCTGGGTGATGAATGTCTTTTATCCAGATAAATGTACTTATAATTTGTTAGTTTAATTACTGCAGCCTTACCACGTCTTGAGCCAATAATTTCTTTCTCAACAAATTGGAGGCCTTAACTAATTCTGTGGGAAGGCTAATTTCTCACTCCACTTTTTGGACATTTCTCTGAAACATATTTCCAGAACTCAGCTGGGTGCTATTAACAACTCTGTGTGATGACTCTGGTCGCATTGTGATCCACAAACTCTCTTTGGAGTGGCTTCTGCATTCTCACACTGAAGCATAAATCTCCTTTCAGAAATAATCCTGCCCCCCACCCCCCTCCCTTTCTAGGTTGTGAGAATGAATTAATCTTTTTCAAACAACCAGCAACCTTTGTTCCAAAAGAAAAAAATCAGGGTGTCCTCCCCCTGCCTGACCCCCGTTCTGAGTCTGAAAGAAGGATCTGGTGAGGATACACCCTTTAGGAGAAAGGCCACCTCTCTTACCCCTCCTTCCTCCCAAAGTTGGGGCTGGAAGCTTTGAAGTGTGCATTTGTAAAAAAAAAAAAAAAAAAAAAGTCTGCTTTTGTCCTTATTTTGTGATTTCTGCTTATTTTCTCTATTTTGCTAATGTCCCCCCCAGTGAGAGTGGCTTAGTTGGCTTTCTGTCAATAGGAAATCTCTGCTAATTGGAGTTTCTCTGCTTTGCAAGGAGAATAACTGATGTTCATAATGGTATTCCCCAGGCCCTGTAAGGGTCTTCTGCATTTGCAGAAGATGATTGACTTCTGTGCAGAATACTTTCTGATTCATTGTAGACTGCATATCTGTACATGAGATGTAACCTTCTACTTTCTAGAGTATTTATTAAGTGCAGCCCAATACTCTTTTGGGAGCAATGGAAAACAGGGCTTTTTCAGTTTGGAAGCTTTTCATGGCAGGACAGTGGTCAAGGCTAATGCTCCTTTTATTTTTGGTGCCCCTTAGAGGGGCCTCTGAGAGTGATTACTGAGTAATTGAGCAGGGGCTTGCTTATCTGTATGATTTGACAAAAGATCACCCCTCAACCTGCCAGCCCCTGAGGCATGGAATTCAAGCCAGAAGGGTCAGATAAGACTAAAAGCTAAGTTGCAAAAGTTTAGAAGTCAGAAAAACTCACAGAATGCAGATCAAGCAGACAAAAAGATCTAAATCCAGCAGTTTATGTTGAGAATAGTTCTAGAAGGTGGAAGTTCCAAGGTGAACCTTAATGCATGTCGATTTCCATTGCATGTGGGTGACTGTGGGCTCACTGTCACCTGTACTCGTGTGGGACCAAAGAAGCTGGAATAGAAGGACAAAGATGACTGGTTGCTGAGATGTTAACAAACAAACCTGCCATTTTGCTCTGGGATGGGCTCTGACTACAGCAGCCAAACTGATCACGCGGCAGCTGCTTTGATGACTGAGCGGCCAGATCTGTCCTCTCCTCGTTACTGTTTGTCTAGTTTGCGTGCACAGGTAAGACTTAAACTTCCTGTTGTTTGACTGCAGGCGAAAGTCTCGACCTTTGTGGGAGAACAGTTTCCATGTGTATTTGTGCGCAACCAGCTGTGGATGTTGGTAGTTTGAATCGTTGTGGATTTGGAGGCCAACTCTTATCAAGGGACTTTTCGACAATTCACTGTTTGGTGCCCTAACCCCCAAGTTGTCCAGGGGTTAACTGTGTGTGTATTGTTTCACACAGATATTTTTGTGGCACAAACCACCCCCAACCTTAATATCTTAAAACAACAATGACTGTCTGTTTCTTGTGAATTTGAGGATTGACTAGAAGTTTTTCTGCTGGTCTCCTTTGGTGTCTGTCATGCAGCTGCATTCAGGTGGGGGATCAGCTGCTGGAAGATTAAGAAGGCCTCTCTCATAAGTCTGGGGCCTGGGTGTCGACTGGTGCCTGGAGTCCTCTACAAGATCAGCTTTCTCTCCCCTCCTCTGCCCCGCTCTTCCATCCCTTCCCTCATGCCCTGCTCTCCAGCTCCCCTCTATCTCATCCTCCCAGGCCTTCCATGCCATTCTTCTTTCCAGCAGCATAGCTCGAACTTGCTGACAGCTTGGCTGCTCCGTCCCAGAGCAAAGGGGAAGGCCACCAGGATGAGACCTTAGCTAGAGCTGACTCTGTGTGACTTTTCTAACCAGGGATTGGTTATAAGTCATAGGATCAGCCCAAGGTAAGGGCAGGGAAACCATACCCACTTCTTAATGGAAGGAGCAGCAAATCCTTCATGGCCATCTTGCATGGGTCACAGATCCCTTGATCAGCTCCTGCCCCTTAAGCCCAGGCCCCCAGACAATAAAACGGCCTCTCCCACACGAAGTCAGGAGTCCAGGAGCCCTTCCATCACTGCTTCTGAACAGGCCCTGGGTAGGTGAGCTGTTTCTCAGATGCTCCCCTCTTGTGGGTCCATGAATGTCAACTCTATTGGTTTTCAAAGCTAGATGTTTCAGGGACTCATCTCTCAGGCACAGGTCTGAAGAGTTGGGGTGTCTGATGTGAGGCTCAAACCCGTGACACCTCAGGAGTAGACTTTTGAGTTCCTCCAACCTGCAGTGCCAGTGGGGTTCGTGCTGAGAGTACCCTGGCCTCTCTTACCCGCGCTGTTGGGAGCCTTCTCTCCCGGGAGCTGCGCACTTGGCCGGGCTTGGGTTTCTTCAGTCAGGTTTAGTTTTGTTTCCCAGGGAGCTGCTTCTGTGGAGCTGTAGAGTCCTGTATTCCTGAGAGGAGGTGAGTTCAGGACCCTCTGAAGTGCTCTCTGAAGGGGGAGTCTTTCACACAGTTACTTATTCTCAGCCCAGGGGAGAAATGCTTATGCTGGGGTTGTGAGGATGAAGAGCAGACACACACAGCATTTGGGGTGCTCAGTGAACAGCTCAAGTCTCCAGAGTTGAGGACCCCCTCCCAGGGGTAGGGACTGTTGTTAGGAATGTGAAAGGAGGGCCAGAGCCTCTTTCTGTGGGATCCTGTTTTGTTATCCCCACATGGGGGCAAGCCAGCCAGTTGTTATTTGTTTCTGTTGAAGGTCAGTGATTCTGAAAAACAAAACACTCTCACAGGTTACTTGCAATCCACCCTCCTGATCAGGAAAAGCCTTCTTTCCATCTTAGTTACTTTTTACCTCTGTGTAACAATTTCAGAGATGTTTGCAGTCTGAGAGATCTTTTAGACCTTTCATTTCACAGCAAGAAACTCTAAGCCAGGTCTGAGTAAGTAACTCATCCTCGTGGAACAGCTGGTGAGGGAGTTAGTACTGATCTCAAGACCCCAAGCCTTCAGCCAAGGGGTCTTTTCTCCACACCCTGAAGTGTAGACTGCTCCTATTCATTTGCTTTAAAAATTAGAGTTGGAAATGTAAGACTTTATTTGATAGGAATAACATACTTAAGTAGCTCAATTTTATAGACCAGTTACATATTTTGGAGGAGAAATGAAAATTGGAAAGATAGAGGAAAATTAAAAGACAGAAACAGCCAGAACATACAGAAGGAAAGAAAGAGTTAAAAAAGATTTGAGATGACTTAGCCTAGCTTTTTGCTTTTGTTTTTTAAAGGAAAGGTGCCGGCAAGAATGAGGGTGAGCAGGTAAGCAGGAAGGAAGGGAGAAGAGAAAGAAGCATTTTATTTTATTTTTATTTGTTCATCTTGGTTATTCTCCCTGGGATGTGAACCTGGGTGTTTGGGATGTAGGTGGACTTTCCGTAGCCGGAGGCAGTGGATGTAAACACTATTCCACCAAGGCATGCCTGCCGTGATAGCTTTTGTGAATCAGCAGTATTGGGACGCCATCGGGCAGAAATTCGTTCTACCTGTCTGCCCAACATTCTTTTCTCCTTTATCTGGAAGCAGCACCTCCTGCCCCTTTTGAAAATGTTCCTCCTCATTTCCAGCCTGGTAGCCCCGATGCTTCTGACAGTCACAGTGGGACTGGTCTGTCGGTAGACACTTGATCCAACTTGGCCCGCTGGAGTCCTTCTCTGGACTTCATTTATACGCTAGGGCAGTGAAATGAGGCATCTGGAGCAAGGCTGGCTTGCTTTCTACTATTTTTTAGTGAAATACAGCATAGAATAGCCAAATCCACCTTCCTTATAAGACTTCTTGGCCATGCCCTCTGTCTGCATACCTTCTCCCATTCCCTTGTGCATTATTCATTCATTAAAAGTTTAATGACCATTGCTGTGTGCTCAGCACCATACAATAGTCATAGTTCATTCACTCACGGAGCCTGCAGTCAGGAGTAAGATAGACAATAAAAAGATACACAAATGACTTTGAGTTACAGTCAGAACCTGTTATGGTTGTGGCCTCACAGATCCGGGACCTGGGAATATTGTCTTACATAATAACGAGGACTGTGCAGATGTGATTAGTTAAGGAGCTTGAGTTGGAGAGATTATTCTGGTTGATCTGGGTACGCCCTAAATCATCATAGAGTTCTTTTCTTTTTCATTTTTGTTTACTTGTTCATCAGCTTGGTTGCTTTCCCCTGGTCCCAAGATGTGACCCTGGGTTCTTTTTTATGTATGTGGATTGTGCTGAGCCAGAGGCAGAGAACCTAACCATTACTCCACCAGAGTGTGCCCATTGTAGGGATTTTGTAAGAGGGAAACAAGAGGGTCAGACTTAGAGATGGTGATGTGATGATGCCACAGAGACAGATTGAAGGATGCTATGCTGCCGGCTTTAAAGAGGGTATGGGACCATGAGCCAAGGAATACAGGTAGTACCTAAAAACTAGTAGAGGGAGGAACACAGGTCCTCCCCTGGAACTTCCAGAAAGAATACAGCATTGCTGAGTCGTTAATGGTAGGATGCCTGACCTCCGGAAAAGTGGAAGACACATTTGTATTGTTTAATAACTAAGTTTTTGGTAATTGATTGCAGCAAAAGTAGGAATTCAATACACACCTGAAAGGAGGAAGAGCAGGTGAAAGAATAATGCGAGAAAGCTTGTTAAGATGAGAGGTCAGCAAAGACCTTTCAGAATAGTTCATATTTTGGTTTGGAAGTAATGAAGAAGGAGCTGGTCTTAAGAAAACTATGGGATGCTGAAAGCTGTAGCCAGGGAAGCGATGCCAGAAAAAGACCCTAAAAGACACAGTTCTGTCTGCATTGAAAGAAGATTGGTGGGGTTGGGTTAATGGAAAGTAATATGGAACCATGTTGGTTGATGCATAAATATCTCTATCTGCTACCATAAGTTTTGTTTCCTTTTTGACTTTGTAACTCCTTCACATCTTCTCATCTACCCTCAGATTTATTTATCTCCCCTTTCGTTCAAACTGGGTGCCCTTCTCACTCTGGGGTCCCTGGATCACTTTAGCTCCCCTCCTTTTCTCCCTGGGGAGGCATCCTCCGATTTCACCAGAATCTTTTAATTTCCCTGATCAGTTTTAACATGATATAAGCCTAGGCTATTGTCTGCATGTGCCTGCTTGAGTTTCATTCTGAGATTCCAGGGCCTCAGTAGTGACAGTGGAAGGGCAGCTATGACCAGGTTGGCCACATGAGTGAAGGGTTTGAAGTAGCTTGGACAGAAAATAATGGAGGGAAAAATGAAGTGGTCAGATGGCAGCGGCAGTACAAGAATGTGGGCAGCAGTGGGCAGCGCCATGCTGGAGGAAACATGGTAGGTGAGTACTTTTCTTCTCTGTCCCAACTTGCAACACTCACTACTAGTAACCGGCTTTGCAAATAGGTGCCGTATTTTGCCGAGTATGATGTGCACTTTTTGGGGCCCAAATTTGTGAGGGAGAAATAGCATGCGCGTTATACATGGGTAGTCCTAATCCATATCTATATGTTTTTAATTATCTCATGTTTCGTACCTTGTATCTGTTCTTGTGTTTTGTAATTATTTGCTACATAAAATTTCTTGTACCACAAAAAATAAAAATAAATACTAAAATTCCTTTATAATACAAAAAGCCAAGTACCTTAATATACACAAATGAAAATATGATTTACAAAATTAAAATGAAAGTTTTTTTTACCTGAAAGTTTGGGCCAAAAATGACGGTGTGCATTATACATGGGAGTGCAGTATACTCGGCAAAATACGGTAACCGGAGACCTTTTTGTCAGCATCTTGTTTTCACTGAGCTGATTGGCCTGTCAAAAAGGTGCATCAGAAAAACTAAAAACAAACACAAAAAATCCCCAATACTACGTTAGTGGTCACAGGTGAGGTCATTGAAATAAACCCAGTGATGATGACAGTGAACTTAGTGACAGTGTTCAAAATCCAAAGATTCTTAATGACACAGGTAGAGAAGGGAATGTTCCTTCACATGTGTGCATTTCCACTGTTTTGCTAATGGTGTCCCTCCAGGTTATTTTACATCATCAACTATTACAGCAAATGGACCCTATTTTAAATTACTTTGGTTTTGTAGCTTTGTCTCACATTTTAAAATTTGTTTTGATTTTCCTGTGAGTCATGGGCATGGGGACTTATAACTGATTTTTTTCTTTAACAGATTTAAGTAGCACTATACAATAAAACAATTTAAGTCAACACTGGGGATCTGTGGAAAATATTTTTCTTTAAAAGGGGTTCATACGTTATTCAGGTTTGAGTAACACCGTTTTGCAATATTCATTTTGGTTTATATTTTGAATGACTAGTTCTTGAATTGTTGATTTGCATGAGCTTGCATTACCACCTCTAAAGAAGTGGAGGCGCTCTCAGGGTGAAGGTCAGGTCTAGATGTTTTCTAAGAATCCACAGCAGCTTAATGGCAGAGCTGGGTACGTGGAAGATGCTCAGTAAATACAGGGGAATGTGTTAATCATGTATGCATACACACATACATGCACACAGACATGTACACACTCCATATTTATTTGATTCTAAGCTGCACTTTTTTCTTTGCCATTTCGTTGTCCCCCCACATTGGGTGCAACTTACATTTGAAGGTGACTGTTTTTACGTGAAAAGAGTCTTGCTAAGTATAATAGATCCTTTATTCAATTTTTAAAATTCTGTTAATTTGCTAATCCCTTTTTTTAAGGAAAGATGTAGGCAGGAATGAAGGCAAGCAGGCAGGCAGGCAGGCAGGAAGAGAGAGGAGGAAGAAGTGTTTTATTTTTATTTCCACTTAGATGTTCACACTGGTGTTTCCCCCTGGACGTAGGAGTCAAACCCAGGGGTCTGTGACTGGTCCTTCAGAAGCTATCGACTTAACTGCTGCTCCACCAGGGCGAGCCTAAGATTTTTCAGTAAGTTAATTTTTCGGTCATTGTTTACTTCTCTTTTTAAAGTTTTTAAACTTTGTAAATAAGTCTTATTTTAGAAATTGGGGTGTGACTTAGAATCGATGGTGGCTAGAAAGGAAAAAATACGGTATATATGTTTATTATTATTGTTATTATTATTCTTTTTCCTGATGCTTTGACATCCAGGGCCTCGCTGATCACCGAGCGACCACCCCTCTCAGGCTTAGCCAGATCCTAGAGCTAATGAAGTACTGAAGGGTGTGCCTTTCAAATGTGTGACCAAAAAATTCCAGAGCCCATAGCTGCCCTGTCACCGCCTATCTCAGCTTTTTGACTCCCTAGCAGTGCCCTTCTGCCCTCATCACCCCAGGGCCAGGTCCAGACACCCTGGAGAAGCCCCTATGCCAGAGTTGGCTGAAATTATCCAAACTGGCCAGTCCTAAACCTGCTTGGCTGTCCCTCCTGCCCCCTCTGCCTCCTGATGACCCTGGTGCCTCCTCTGTGGCTCTGCCTAGTGCCCGCCTCTGGGTACTGTGAGTAGTATGTTCTCTTTTCCGTGATCATTTGGCCTCACTGTACCTGAACGATAATAGAACCTACATCTTAAAGCCGTAAATAAATACATAATCACTGTCTCCTAAACTGTAAGTTACCGACAACCAGGAGAAACCTCTTACTGGTTGTGTCTATGTATTTCTGTAAATCCACTCAGCGGGGTAGGTCCTCCCAGTCTAGGGGTGAGTATGGGCTCTGGCTGCACCCTCTGCACATCCAAGTCTATGACCATGAAGAGGGTTATTATTATTAATTTGCTATATTTATTTTTTTTTGCACAGAAAAAATCACCTCAGAGATGTATCTTGCAACTGCAGTTTTATTAATTTTATGTTTTGATTATTAACTGAGCTGAAGAGGCCAAATTTAACAGAGGCACTGGGTTCAAAACACCTGGCATAATAGTAAATTCCTGTTCCACCGTAGGTTCTTTTCTATCCCCTGTGGCCCCATGCGTGCTGTCTGCTTTCAGGGCTCAGCACAAATCTCACCTCCTCCTAGAAGCCCACTGTGATTGCTCCAGCCCATCATGTGCTCAAATATCTCCGACTTACTCTCCCTTCACTACTTCAAGTAGTGTTTGTTTTCAGCTGCAGAGTTTCCACAAATGTTTCTTGATCACTGAGGCATTTCTTCTCCTTCACCCCTCCAACCCTCCAGGGTGGCCAGGGCAGCTCTTCCAACTCAAAGTACAGGGCTTGAAATGATGAAGCCAGAGCTGCCCAAGAGGAAACCCAATTGATTGCACAGAAAGCATCAGACAATTGTCATTATAAAAAACTCATGTTGAAAAAGCGCTCCGAAGCCCCCTCAGGTCTCGGATCTTACTGATTTGTGTTTAGCCATTAGGATTTTCACATCTGCAGGAGTTAACAGGATTGGTTCACAAGCATATTGTCAGGAAAGCCTCTCAGATGAGGATCTTGCTCTCCTTAAGTAAGGCCTTCATCATCCTCCCTGTGGGTTTGGGCAAGACTTCCCACAGGGTGTTAGGCTCCTCACCCCAGCAACCCGCCCAGCTGTCCTTTGGACTCCATGGCGTCTAAGTGTATGGGTAAAGCGAGCCCACAGGGGCTCTGATGATGCCAGAAGGAAGAACCTTGCCTACCGTGCCTGCGCCAAGGGCGCCTCTCAGGTGAGTTCCGAGTTGGTGGTTGGAGGGTGTCAGAATCTGAACCCTCTTGAAAGTGCACTCAGGGAAGGTTGACTGGTACCCACTGAATCTGTCATTCTTTACTTGAAGCCATGGCTCCTCTTTGCCCTATGATTTGGTTCCATTTTCTTTTACATTTTAAAATTAAACTTACTTTTTGATGTCATTGTAGGTGCATGCTCAGTTTTAAGAAAGAGGCAAACATCAGGGATAGACCCTGCTTTACCAAGTTTCCCTCCAATGCTAATTTTTGCATAATTAGAGCACAACATCCCAACTCCAGTATTACCATCCCGCAGAAGAGTGGGGGCCCAGGCAGAGGATGGGTGGGCCTGCTCCTCCTTATGGCTGGCTGGGGGGACGCCTGGCCCCCACATCATCTCCACTGGCGCCATGAGGGGGATTCCTTATTTCCATTTGGCGATGATGACCCAGATCCCCCTTCCGCAGCAGCTAATACCTCCCCTGTGGGGCTGGGCGCCTCTTTACTGCCTGTAGAAGTGTCATTTGGGCTCTTCCTCGGCCTTGTAGACACGGGTGGGCATGGGGCCTGTCTAGTCTCTGTTGTTCCCGCTGCCCATTTGCTGGTCTTTTGCCTAAAGAGCATGCTTTCCCTGGAGCTTTGGAGTCTAAGCCTCTAAGTACTTCTGCATTGCCAGGTACCTCAGCTCCAAGTCTGGGTCAGAGGGACACGCACACGTCCAGTGAATGTATCACATGCTATTCCTCTAGCCCACAGGTCCCTCTCCCTGCTTTGCCTTTTGCTCTCTGCCTCTGAATCTTTTTTTTTTTTTTTTTTTTTAATAAATATCTGGGGTGTTCAGTTGTAATTAGCAAGTCAAATAGGAAAAAATAGATGGGCTCCATCTTTTTGAAAGCAGAAGTTCCCAGGTGTCCTTTTAAATTTTTAAACACGAAGGGCCAATGAAGTGTCCTTTGCTGACCTCTCCAGACTCTTGTCACAACATGCTTCATGCCTGATGCTCAAACAGCGGCCCCGCCGTCACCCCTGCTGGTGACTTCCCGCCTCTACTACTAACGGGAACAGCGCTTCCTGCTGGCCAGGCACTTCACAGTCATAATGATGGGTTAAGTACTGTTATTACAGAGCTGAGAAAGCTGAGACCCAGGGAGATGAAGTAACTCCCTTCAGTGGTGTCTACGTGCAGGGGTTTCAGGACTCGCTGCAAAGGGGAGTGCTGGATCCACCCGCAGAATTCTGATTCGTGGCTCTGGGAATTTGCTTGGGAATTTGCATGTCACACGAATTCCCGGGTCATGCTGGTTCTACTTTCTGGGATCCACTTTTTGCGAATCAGTCAGTCACCTTTCCTCTCCTTCAGTCCGGTTTGCTTTGCTAATGATGACACAGCCTTTTAGATTCAGCACAGGCATGTCCTCCCCAGAGTTGACCTACTCTTCTTCTTCCTGGCTCAGCTCTTCCTCCCAACCTCCCTTAACTGTCTTGGCCTATCTCAACAGTTGTAGGTACACGAAATGGTCTGTTTCTATCTCATTCCCATCTCCATCCTCTTGAGGTCAAAGAGGTTAGTTCTGGAACAGGTATAGATCATGCATCTTTGTTGAGTCACCTGGGATGATTTGAAAATGAGATTCCTGGGTCCCCTGAGTTCCTGTGATTAGTCAGCAGATCTCTGGTGGAACCCAAGAATCTGTATTTTCATGCTTTGAACAGCTTCCATTGTGTTTGCACAATGTGCTCAGTAATTATTTATTAACTGGGTTTTATTGAACTAAAGTTTGAAATAAATTGATAACCTCCCCATCTCCTTTTCTGTATTTTCTGCCTACCTCCCCAACCCCATGACAGAAAGGCATAGGCAGGAAGAGAGTGAGTAGGAGGCAGGCAGGAAGAGAGAGGAGGAAGAGAATTTTATTTTATTTTTATTTAGTTGTTCCCACTGGGTGTTTCCCGAGACTCAGGCCATGAACCTGGGTCCTTGGGCTGTACATCGCCTGAGCTCCTTCCAAGGTAGCTGATCCACTGCTACTCCACCAGAGCATGCCAAAGGGTTGCATCTTACTTTATGAATAAAAAACAACCAGCTATCCTTAAGTTGGATTTTATATTAGGGTTCCTATATTTTTATTTTGATAAAATGTGCATGACACAGAATTTATCACTTTAAGTACTTTTATTGCTTTACTCCTTTTACTGTTTTGACCACTTTAACTGCTGTTCAGTGGCATGCTCCACCATTACCGCTGTCCATCTCTAGGCCTTTGTTCATCCTCCTAGACAGAAACTCTGTACCCCTAAACAATACCTCCTCACTTCCCTTCCCCTGGTTCATTCTGACAACCACCTTTTTTTGCTTCTACTAATTGGACTGTTCCAGCCATCTCATCTAAGTAAAATCACACAGTGTTTATCTTTTGTCATGGATTTAGTTCCTTAGAATGATCTTTTCAGGCTTCATCTATTTTTGTAGCCTGTGTCAGAATCGCCTTTTTTAAAGTTGGATAATATTCCATTGTATGTGTGCATCATATTTTATTCATTCATGCATTTGCTGATGGACTTTCGAGTTGATTTGTGTGATTTTGGCCATTAAGTCTTGTTTAGCTTTAGGGTATCTTAGATAGTTGGATGCCGCCCCAGAAGAATGTACTGATGGAGATTTCTAGGACCCTGTGACATGGGAGGCAGTGACCAGATTATTCTTCTTTTAGACCCTGCCACGGAAGGGAACTTAGCTGGAACTTAGGGTACAGCACAGAGGGACCTGGAGCCTGGGAAATGTGTCAGATGATGTGTCACTTTGCAAATATGAGGGCAGAGGATGGAGAATGAGCAGACGGGAACATCAAGATGGGTGAGTCTAGCAATTGGTTGCAAAATGATTCCTTGAAAAATCCATTACCTAGTGAACATTTTCATTTTCTTTCTTGCATGAGCTAGGGTCCTTCGCAGGCTTGATTTTTAGAAGTTTGATCCAGGCTGGGCGTTGATGTTTGCTTCTTCTGCCATAGCTCCACCATCATCTGTGTACTAACCAGTAATTCCATCATCTTAGATAATACATTTTCCTGTATGTCCCACAGATTCAAATCCAATATGCTCTAAATCATGATTTTTATCATTTCAGTGATAAATGTCTTTACAGTGTGCTCAGTTTTGGAAGTCAGAATTCCAACAATCATCTTTCTTCCTTCTCGGGGCTCCTTCCTATTGATTCTACTGCCATCCATCTCTAGACCATGTCCTTTATTGTTTAGTTCATATTTCCATGTCTGAATATCATCTCATGTCTTTCTTCATAGACACTCTTCCCTTCTTCCCTTTTACTGGCAGTCTTATTTTTCTAAAGTGGATTTGACCTTTGAAGTCTCCTACTTGCTGATAAGATAGACTTTTATCTTCCATAGCATGGCTTATGAGGACCTCAGGGACCTCTCACCACTTCACCATCATCATCTTCTACTTCTTATCTTTCTTACATACTTCACCCATGCTGACCATTTTTTACTTTCTTTAATATCAGACATTGTTCTGCGCTCCAGCAGCTTTGCATGCACTGTTCTTCCTAAAAGTAGCCCATATGTAATTATACTCATTCTAGAAGAAGCAGTTCCCTCTGCCATCTCCTCTCATCTTTTGACTTTCCTGGAGGAGGTAGCACTTTTGCAGAGTCTGGAGTGAAAGCTCTTTACACTACTATGTTAAACGTAAGCAGAGGGTCCTTTCCTCTTCCCAGGCATCCACTCTGAGAGTCTCAGCTTATGGTCTTCTGCTGGGACCCAGTACATGCTTCCTGGAGTCCTTGGTGAGGACGGCCAGAGCAATTCTGGACCTGCTTTCTTCTGGTCCCAGACATATTTGATCTTTGGCATATGAGCCTCTTTTGTCAAGATGGGATATTACTGCAGGAGTTTTGAACAATACACAGACACATGGGCTCATCTTTTATGAGCTGCTGATTCTGTAATTATTAATGTGTACTTCGTTTTTTGTTTCCTTTCTTTTTCTTTTTCCCATATATCTTTTCTTTCCTCTTCCTACAATTTTTCACGTTTTCTTCTTTCCCTTGGGACTGACAGACATTTTCATAAGCAAATTTGGTTCCACTTGGGTTTTTAGATTCTGACCTATGAACTTTTATAAAGTGCCACCAAACCATCCCATAATCTTTTATTTTAACAATGCTTGCATTTCTTCCATTTGTCATTAACAACTCTTCTTGGCCTGGGGTCTTAAGAGTTCTCTAACTTACAACAGTTTCTTGGTGGTTGGACTTTGAAAAAAGACTCCTGGGTAACATTGTCAATGGATTAACCTTTAATCCTGAAAAAAAAAAAAAAAGGAATATCAAAGCAGTAATATTTTCAGCTGTTTTGACTGATGGGTACATCAATCATAGAAATGTCTTTAACGCCTGTTTGGTTACTGCACCTACAATTGAGTATAACTTTCTGAGTTAGAGAGAGATAATGGTTTCTTGGGGTAATAAAGCTGTCAAGAGGAGGGAGACTTTCATCTAACTCCATAAAAAATGTGAAAACATTGGGTGGCGCACAAGGACATCGAGGGGATGGCAACATCTGGAGAATCTAGAGACCTAAACAGCCTGGTAATTTATGGTTCTGAGGGAAATGCATTGGGCCAGGAGCCTGGAAACCTGGGTTCTATTCTCAGCCCCATCAGTGACTTTCAGAGTGACCTTGGGCAGCCTGCCTGATTTTTCTTTACATCTTGTGTTTCTTCTGTACTCAAGGATAAAAATCCTTCGACCTATCTGTTACCCAGGGAGCTTTTCTTTCTCTCCCTTTTTGGCTGATAAATGAGACACCCTTTTGGAAGCTGTTGCATAAATTAATATCTTATTCTCATCACACACACACATATCTTATACACAAAGAACTTTAATTTATTTTTTTTTAGAAATTCATCAGACCTAGGATGCCAAGAAGTGATGACCAGGCCAATTTACAGAGGAAGAAGGTATAGCCTAGAGAAACTGGTACTTGCAGAATCAGAATTTTAAGATCCTGTCAATCATACTGTGTTCTCTTACTTAATTGCTGGCAAAAAAAGAAACTTTGCAAATAAAATCAGACGACCTGGAAAGTACAGCTATCTGCAATTATTGGCAAGTGGGTCAGATTCTGTGTGGAAGAGCAGTGAAGTGGCCATAGGTTAGCTGAATGTCACATAGGAAAGTGGAGTGGGGACAGGGTTGGGGTTTAACTCAGATGCTTTTAAATCTGTCAAGGCACAGTGATATCACCTTGGTACTCACATGTCTTATCACTTACATATTTCTCAATTATATTTTAGTTTTTGAAACTTCTGTCTTTCATTGTAATTTGACTTTTAAGGGATGGTTAACTATTCCTATGGTTACAAATTCATTCATTCCCTAAATATTCTTATGGCCTATGAGGTGTCAGTCAGATGATGACCTAAGAGATAGAGGATGGGCCACAAAAGATATGACTCTTGCCTTCTCAACGTTGAGGCTGAGAGGAGAGATCGCTAAACATTGCCACACAAATATCCGATTGCCATAGCATAAATGTGAGACAGCACCGAAGAGATTCGAGGTGGTGATTGTCTTATAAATCATTTATTGCATATATTTATAGCTCCAAGTCCCTCTATCTGTCCCACTAATGTCCTTCCCTTGCTGTGAGATTACATAGACATTAGAGGGAGGGAGAAGCATACTAAGCAAGGACATAGGAAGAAACTTTATTTCAGTTCTTTACCCCAGCTTGGGTCATGAGCCTAGTTCCTTGAGTTAACTTGATCCATATCTCAGTCACCAAATAAGCACCAGGGCATGTCTGCATGATATTTTTAATTATTTATTTTTCGTTTTTAATTTGGTTAAAATCCACATAGCATAAAGTTTAACATCTTAGCAATTTTCAAGTGTACAGTTCAGTTTTAAGTGTATACCTAGTGTTAAGTAGCTTCATTCACATTGTTAGACAACTACTACGTGCATCTCAAGAACTCTTTTCATCTTATAGAACAGAAACTCTATACCCATTAAGCAATAATTCTCCATTTCCCACCCCACCCCCCAGCCCCGTCTACCATCATTGCATTTTCAGTCTCTGAACTTGACTCCTGTGGGTGCCATATACAAGTGGAATCATACAGTATTTGTCTTTTTGTGACCGGTTAATTTCACTTGGCATTGTGTCCACAAGATTCATCCACGTTGTAGCATGTATGGGACTATCCTTTTTTTAAAAGGCTGACTATTAGGACATTGCATGTATGTGCCACCTTTTATCCATTTGTCTGTTGATGGACTCTTGGAAAGCCTACTTTTCAGTTACTCTGAAGTATGTTGCTGTGAGCATGAGTTTACAAATAGCTCTTTGAGATCCTGTTTAAAATTCTTGTGAGTAAATGCCCAGAAGTGGAATGATTGCATTGCATGGTAATTCTATGTTTAGTTTTTAGAGGAACGTGTGTGTTTTGTGCTTAGTTCCTTCACGACTGTAGATAGTGTCTCTTCACCAGTAACACACCAGGGGCCACTACTATCTGATCTGTATTTGTTTTTCTTTTTTCCTTTCTTGGAGGTGAGGAAGGAAGGGGAAGGAGGAAGAAGTACAGGAGAAGACTGAAGGAAGGAGGGAGGGAGAGAAGGGTGGAAGGAAGGAAGGACTTATTATTCATTTGTTTATTTGTATCTGGTGGTTTCTTCCAGCCCCAGGTTGAGAATCTGAGTCCTTGGGCTTTGCATGGTCCACACTCTGACCCCTGGCTCAGCTCCTGAGTCACCATGCTGGGCCTTTTTTTTTGTTCGTTTCTTTTATTTTCCTCCCATAGGAAGATTGTGTCAAAATCATGGTGCATTCTTTATTGCCCCCTTTCCTGATCCACTCAGAACTTGGTTAAAACCCATAAGACAGTCTCTTTAAGGCATCATCTTTACACATCATCTTTCCTGGTATCAATTTATTGACTCATACATCCCTAATTATAGTGGACTAAGGTGAATATAGTTCATTAGTGATAACTTGTATATCAAGGGAGGTAAAAACTCTTTGTTTGAAAGTGAATGTAGGCCTGCCCTGATGGCATAGTCTCTGCATAAGCCATGTACATCTGAAGAATCTGGATTTGTGTGTTGGGGCAGAGGGGAACAGCCAAGATGAACAACTAAAATTAAAATAAATGAATAAAAAAACCCTTCTTCCTCTTTCTTCCTGCCTCCTTGTCTTCATTCCTGCGTGTAACTTTCCTTTAAAAACGCGGAATGTAGAGGTGTGCTCCTGTAGCCCAGCGGACAGCCTGCTGCCTCCAGCTGGTGCAGACCACATGCATCCTTGCCAGGGACCCGTGTTCGTGACCCTGGGCCGAGTGCGGGGACAACAGCAAGATGAACAAATAAATAAAGTGCTTCTTCCTCCTGTCCCTTCCTGTCTGTGCTCACCTTCATTCCTGCCTGCACCTTCCCTTTAACAAAAAAAGAATGAGAAATTATAAATGACAAGAAAGCCAGAGCCATAACCACAAAAGCTCTTAGATTGCCCGCAGCTCCCCCGCCAGCTTCTGTAAGCTGCCTGTAATTAGTTCTTCTTTTCCTCAAACTTCAGCATTCAAGATAATGAAAAAAGCTAGTTCTTAGTCGATGCTATTGTTTTTCTGTGCTTTTTTCATTACCATTTTTGAAATATGTTGTTTTCTACTATTTTTCATTGCAAATGTACAGAATTTCAATTATGTTAAGATCCTTTCCAGTGCCGCAATCAATAATTTTATATTATAGAGCAAATTGGCCTTTTGAGGGCTAAAATAAGGACTTAACCACAGTTGATAACACTTTCCCCCCCATGGTGAATTTTCCCTTGAGGCTTGAATGTGCACCAACAAATGCATAAATACACATTTAGACTATAACTATTGTAACACCATCCAGATTATAAACTCTTTTTGGTACTGGATTATTTTACCTACAATCATCTCTTACAATGCCTTAAATAAAATGTGTTTGATGGGTATTTGTTGAAAGAGGGAGTTTCCATATTCTTTCTGGATAATTCCGGGTTGGTGTTTCATAGCTTCTTTTGTCTTCTGTAATGCAGTTAAAATCAATTTCTACTTGCTTTGTCCTTTGTTCAGCTAGAGACAGCTGATTTGAAATGTAACTAGTTCTTAAAACTCATGAAAGGCCAACCACACAGAAAAATTAAGAGAATTACATGTCCTGTGCCACCATTTGCATTTAATAGATATTAACATGTTCCAATATTTGCCTCAGATAGCTTTTTTCTTTAAGAACAAACTGGTACAGTTAAGATCTCTTTACATGGATCTATCCTTGTCCCTGTCTCCTTCTTCCCTCCTCTGAGATAGCCAACATTTTAAACTGTCTTGTTTATTGTCATCCATATTTTATATTTTACTACATACATATGATTCCATAAACAATGTAGGTATTGTTCTATGCTTGAGAAGATACGAACAGCAAAATATTGCATGCATCCTTTAGCAATTTGCTGTTTTTATTCAACATTACTTTTGATCTATCCATGTCAATGCAGATTAATCTAGTTCATATAGATTTTTGGAATTCCCTCATATGAATCAACCACAGTCGAGTCTTCCATTTCCTCTGGATAGATGGTTTCCCAGGAGCAGAACCGAAGACCGTAACATACACGGAGGCCAAAGCTGCCTGTGGACTTTGGAGTGAGGACAAGGGCAGAGAGGCAGGAAAGGAAGGACAGCCACCATGACATCCAGACTGCCCGCTGCCCAGAACCTCATGATTTCATCTCATGGGGCTGCTTACCATGTACCCATCCTGTACAGGATGTCCCCTGTTACCTGAAAGTAGGACAATCTTATTTGCTGTGCTGTGATAGATTACTTTTGGGGTTTGGGAACACACATTTTTTTCCATATAAATTAGTGATAACTACATTCCCAGACTCCCCAAATAACCTACCAAAGCATGGAGCATTCTGCCTTCAGATAGCAGGAGAATCCTGTGTACACGTTATACCAGACGAGCTCCTCTGTCTCAGGACAGCCCTTGGGAAGGGAAAAAGACTTAACCACCACCCATCTGCCATTTATCAAAGACTTGCTTCATGTAGGGTTGTGAGAGTCAACAAATAAAATTATAAGGTATCAGTTAAATTTGAATTTCAGATAAGCAACATATAATTTTTTTAGTATACGTATGTCCTATGTGTGATTTAGGACTTGTTATATGAAAAAGTTATTTGTTGTTTATCTGAAGTTCAAATGTAACTGGTATCCTGTTTCGTTTTTCCTGCCAACTGCAGCTGAAACAGGTGTTAACGTCCTATACTTCTAGAGAAGGACTGTGGGGTTGCCGACTGTCTCCCAGCATGATACCTAGCACATCAGAAAATTGCGGCTCTGAAGCTTAAAGACCACCTGGAAGAGTAGCTCTCTTTTTTTTTTCTTCTTCCATGCTTCTGAGGTTCATAACACACTCCTACTCCTAATAATAACTAATGACAACAGTGAATGATATCTCACCTTGGCATGTGAGCATCAAATGAGAACATGGTGGTTATG